>JAQBSW010003291.1:62500-85731 GCA_029291075.1 Eudiplozoon nipponicum
GTTTACATTTTTCTGTCGTTTATATCCTTTTCAATTTATATATATAAAGATTTTCATTTCTAGATACTTCAATATTAAATACGTAGAAGCGTTTCTTGTATCTGATAAATTATTTCTTTTCTTTATTAAATAATAAAATTAATTACATTAAACTCGTATTCTAAAATTATATATATATATATATATATATATATATATATATATATATATATATATACAGATATATATATACGAAAGTAGATAAAATTTTTCATTTATTATAATAATTTTATTATTTACCTAAACGTAAATTAAATATAATTGTTCTAGACCGTCACAATGAAAATATGCATTTAATATTTCAATGAGTGTTACTACGATTTTTTATTGGTTACGTCATATGAATATGCATAAATTCATTTAAATAATTGTTTGCGCGAATTGGTGGTAACAATTATTTAAATCAGTTGCGAGATTGAAGTAAACACCAATCCCATTTTATTTAACAGTCGTCGAACAACTTATAACAAAAACTACATAATACAACGCTTGACGCGTTTCGACATTCATGATCATCATCAGTACGATGACAAACTGACTATCGAGGATCAAACTGCATTGAATATATATGGAAATCAAATTTCGATATTAAATACATATAGCAGTCTCGTATACATTGGTTTCAGCAGAATATCAATACACAATTTCTATGCAGTCACGAACACTATTAAACTGATTGTAGCTTTCGCCACATATACATACTAGGCAAACGCAATTTAACAATACTTTTTGCGCGGGTGAAGGTAACGTTTTTTAATCAAGTTTACTGACTTGAAGTAAATACAATCCCGTTTTCTTGCTAATTAATTGATCAATATATCAAGGCTTCACCAGCCGCAACGCACTGACGCGTTTCGACCTTCCTTGATCATCATCAGAATACGAAGGCAAACTGACTATCGGGGATAAAACGGCATTGATTTTATATGAAATCAAATTTTAGATATTTGACTCTCACCTTTAGCAGTCTATAATTTCAGACTGCGACTGGAAATGTCGGCTGCGTTTCTACAGTCACACGAACATAAACTTAGTTGTAGCTTTCGCCACATATACATATATAGGCAATGCAATTTAACATAATTGTTTGCGGATGAAATTAATTTTTTAATCAAGTTTGCGAGCCCAGTAAACGCAATCCCGTTTTGGCCCCAACTAGTCGTCAGTCAACGCCTTAAACTACCGCCAGTCGCAAGACGCACGCGTTTCGACGCCTTCTTAGTCATCATGTAAAAATGCGAAACTGAAACTGACTATCGAGGATACAACGGCATTGATTATATATAGAAAATCAATTTAGATATGTACAGCTCTCACCTTTACGTAGTCTGCATACGTTGAACTTGACTGGAAATGTCAGCTGCAGTACCTATGCAGTCACAAAGACACAACTAGTGCCAGCTTTCGCCACATATCATATACGTTATTTAATTTAACATAATTGTGTACGCGGGTGAGGTAAAATTTTTTTAATCAGTTCACCCGAGCTTAGTCAAACACAATCCCGTTTTATTTAATGGTCGATCGATCAACATGACTCATTACCATCAAACTACTTTCAACGCACTGACGTTTCGCACTTCCTTGATCATCATCAGAATACGAGGCAAACTGACTATCGAGGATAAAACAAAAGCATTGATTATTTATGAAAGTCAATTTAGATATGCGGCTCTCACACATTTAGCAGATATGCTTGTATATTGAACTTGACCTGATATGTTTACACAATTTCTCTATGCAGTCACCATTCAGCTTCACGCCTGCTTTCGCTACATATACATATATAAGGCAAAAAAGACCCATAATATTACTTGTTTGCGGGTGGGTGATAACATTCTTTCGTGATAAGTTTGCGAGCTTGATGTAAACACCAATCATTTTATTTAACGGTCGTCGAACAACGCAACCAAAAATACGCCATGCTGCTGACGCATCCCAGCCGCTTCGCCCCAGTCATCGTGAGTACGACGGCAAACTGACTATCGAGGATCAACCGCGTGAATATGGAAATCAAATTTAGGTATGGCTCTCCTTTATGATCTGCCTTTGATGCGGTTGTTCAAATGCTCAAGCTGCATTCTATGCAGTCACGAACGCAAACTGATTATGACTACCGCATATACGCCTTACAGGCAATACAATTTATTAATAATTGTTTCCACGGTGGGTGTTAACAATTCTTTAAATCAGGATTTACGAGCTTAAACAAACTGCAAACCCGTTTTATTTAACTAGTCATTGATCAATATAACAAAACTACCCACGCCAGCCATAACGCGACGCGTTTCAGGCTGTGATCATCATCAGAATACGAGGCAAACTGACTATCGAGGATCAAACTGCATTGAACCTATATTTGATAAATTTAGGTATGCGGCTCTCACGCTAGCTGTCTTGCATACATTGAACTTAAACAGATGTCGGCTGCACAATTTCTATGCAGTCACGAACGCCATTGCGCGCTTTCGCCACATATGCCTGCATAAGGCAGTAAATTTTAACAATACTTGTTTGCGCGAGTGCGATGGTAAGAATTCTTTAAATCGTTTGCAGGCTTGAAATTAAACACCAATCCCACATTTGTTAATAATTATTGAACAACATAACCAAAATACCGCCAGCCCTGTACACAGCGCGTTCCGACCCTTCTTAATCATCATCAGAGTACGATGGCAAACTGACTGTCTGAGGATCAAACACATTGAATATATGAAATCCAATTTAGATATCAGCTCCCACGATAAAGCAGTCTCGCGTACCGTGAACTTGACTGAAATGTCGGCTGCACAATTTCTATCTGATTACGAACATAAACTGCTTGTAACTTTCGCCACATATACATATATAAACTTCGTAAATTTAACATATGGCACAGGTGGAAACAAGATTGTTTGAATCAAAGTTGCGGCAGTAAAACAACCAATCCCATCTTATTTAACCAGTCGTCGAACAACATAACCAAAATAATACAGCCGCAACGCACTGATCGCACCTGAACTTTTCGATCATCATCAGAGTACGACGGCAAACTGACTATCGAGGATCAAACTGCATTGAATATATATGGAAATCAAATTTAGGTATGCGGCTCTCAATCTTTAGTAATCTCAGCGCATTGAACTTGACTGGAAATGTCGGCTGCACAATTTCTATGCAGTCACGACATAAACTGCTTTGTAGCTTTCGCTACATATACATAGGCAAAAAATTTAACAATACTTGTTTGTATGGGTGGTGGTAATAATTCTTTAAATCAAGTTTGCGAGCTTGATGTAAACACCAATCCCATTTTATTTAACCAGTCGTCGAACAACATAACCGTAATACCGCCAGCCGCAACGCACTGACGCGTTTCTTGACCTTCCTTGATCATCATCAGAATACCGAAGGCAAACTGACTATCGAGGATAAAACGGCATTGATTTTATATGGAAATCAAATTTAGATATGCGGTTTCTACCTTTAGCAGTCTCGTATAATTTGAACTTGACTGGAAACGTCGGCTGCAATAATTTCTATGCAGTCACGAACATAAACTGATTGTAGCTTTCACAATATTATACATATATAGGCACTAATTTAACATAATCGTTTGCGTGATGTGAAGGTAACAATTTTTTAATCGTTTAGAGCTTGAAGTAAAACACCAATCCCGTTTTATTTAACTAGTCGTCGATCAACATACCAGTACCACCGCCAGTCGTACCACCGCCGCGTTTCGACCTTCCTTGATCATAAAAATACGCTGGCAAACTGACTAGAGGATAAACGGCATTGATTAGCATAGAAATCAAATTTAATAGGCGGCTCTCACCTTTAGCAGTCTCGCATACATTGAACTTGACTGGAAATGTCGGCTGCAAAATTTCTATGCAGTCACGAACATAAACTGATTGTAGCTTTCGCCACATATACATATATAGGCAATGCAATTTCTAAATATAATTGTGTGCGCGGTGAAGGTAACAATTTTTTAATCAAGTTTGCGAGTTTAGTAAACACCAATCCCGTTTTATTTAACCAGTCGTCATCAACATAACAAAACTACCGCCAGTAACGCACTGACGCGTTTCGCACTTCCTTGATCATCATCAGAATACGAAGGCAAACTGACTATCGAGGATAAAACGGCATTGATTATTTATAGAAATCAAATTTAGATATGCGGCTCTCACCTTTAGCAGTCTCGCATACATTGAACTTGACTGGAAATGTCGGCTGCATAATTTCTATGCAGTCACGAACATAAACTGCTTGTAGCTTTCGCTACATATACATATAGGCAAAAATTTAACAATACTTGTTTGCGCGGGTGGTGGTAAATAACTTTAAATCAAGTTTACGAGTTTAAGTAAACACCAATCCCATTTTATCTAACCAATGTCGAACAACATAACCAAATTACCGCCAGCCGCAACGCACTGACGCGTTCCGACCTTTCTTGATCATCAATGAGTACGACGGCAAACTGACTATCGAGGATAAAACTGCATTGTATATATATGGAAATCAAATTTAGGTATGCGGCTCTCACCTTTAGTAATCTCGCATACATTAAACCCGATGTCGGCTGCACAATTTCTATGCAGTCACGAACATAAACTGCTTGTAGCTTTTCGCCAATATATATAAAGGCAATAAAATTTAACAATAATTCTGTTTGCGCGGTTGGTGGTAACAATTCTTTAAATCAAGTTTGCGAGTTTGATGTAAACACCAATCCCATTTTATTTAACCAGTCGTCGAACAACATAACCAAATTACCGCCAGCCGCAACGCACTGACGCGTCCCGACCTTTCTTGATCATCATCAGAGTACGACGGCAAACTGACTATCGAGGATCAAACTGCATTGAATATATATGAAATCAAATTCTAGGTATGCGGCTCTCACCTTAGCAGTCCTTCTGCATACATTGAATTTGACTGGAAATATCGGCTGCACAATTTCTATGCAGTCACGAACATAAACTGATTGTAGGTTTTGCCAGATGTACATATACAGGCAATACAATTTATTAACAATTGTTTCCGCGGGGTGGTGGTAACAATTCTTTAAATCAAGTTTATGCGAAGTTTGAAGTAAACACCAATCCCGATTTATTTAACTAGTCGTCGATCACAACAAAACTACCGCCAGCCGCAACGCACTGACGCGTTCCGACCTTTCTTGATCATCATCAGAATACGACGGCAAAACTGACTCATCGAGGATCAAACTGCATTGAATATATATGGAAAATCAAATTTAGGTATGCGGCTCACCTTTAGCAGTCTTTATACATTGAACTTGACTGGAAATGCCTATTTACAATTCTATGCAGTCACGAACATAAACTGCTTGTTGTTGCCACATATACATATACAGGCAATAAAATTTAACAATACTTGTTTGCGCGGGGTGGTGGTACCAATTTTTTAAAATCAAGTTTGCGAGCTTGAAGTAAACACCAATCCCATTTTATTTAACCAGTCGTCGAACAACATAACAAAAATACCGCCAGCCGCAACGTGCACTGACGCGTTCTGACCTTTCTTGATCATCATCAGAGTACGATGGCAACTGACTGTCGAGGATCAAAACTGCATTGAATATATATGTGGAACAAATTTAGGTATGCGGCTTCTACCTCTAGCAGTTTCGTATACATTGAACTTGACTGGAAATGTCGGCTGCACAATTTCTATGCAGTCACGAACATAAAACTGCTTGTAGCTTTCGCCACATATACATATATAGGCAATAAAATTTAACAATACTTGTTTGCGCGGGTGGTGGTAACAATTCTTTAGAATAAGTTTTCGAGCTTGAAGTAAACACCAATCCCATTTTATTTAACCAGTCGTCGAACAACATTACCAAAATACCGCCAGCCGCAACGCACTGACGCGTCCCGACCTTTCTTGATCATCATCAGAGTACGACGGCAAACTGACTGTCGTGGATCAAACTGCATTGAATATATAGCGGGAAATCAAATTTAGATATGCGGCTTCCGCACTTAGCAGCTTCGCATATGACGAACTTGACTGGAAATGTCGGCTGCACAATTTCTATGCAGTCACGAACATAAACTGATTGTAGCTTTCGCCACATATACATATACAGGCAATACAATTTATTAATAATTGTTTCCGCGGGTGGTGGTAACAATTCTTTAAATCAAGTTTGCGAGCTTGAAGTAAACACCAATCCCGATTTATTTAACTAGTCGTCGATCAACATAACAAAACTACCGCCAGCCGCAACGCACTGACGCGTTCCGACCTTTCTTGATCATCATCAGAGTACGACGGCAAACTGACTATCGAGGATCAAACTGCATTGAATATATATGGAAATCAAATTTAGGTATGCGGCTCTCACCTTTAGCAGTCTTGCATACATTGAACTTGACTGGAAATGTCGGCTGCACAATTTCTATGCAGTCACGAACATAAACTGCTTGTAGCTTTCGCTACATATACATATAGGCAAAAAAAAAATTCTAACAATACTTGTTTGCGGGTGGTGGTAAATTCTTTAACTGTTACGAGCTTGATGTAAACACCAATCCCATTTTATTTAACCAGTCGTCGAACAACATGTCCAAATTATCGCCAGCCGCAACGCAATTGACGTTCCGACCTTTCTGATCATCATCAGAGTAATGGCTTGGCAAACGACTATCGAGTGAAACTGTGCATTGTATATATGGAAATCAAATTTAGGTATGCGGCTCGTACCTTTAGTAATCTCGCATACATTAAACTTGACTGGAAAATGTAATGGCTGCACAATTTCTATGCAGTCACGAACATAAACTGCTTGTAGCTTTCGCCACATATACATATAAAGGCAATAAAATTTAACAATACTTGTTTGTGCGGTTGGTGGTACAATTTTAAATCAAGTTTGCGAGTTTGATGTAAACACTAATCCCATTTTATTTAACCAGTCGTCGAACAACATAACCAAATTTACTGCCAGCTGCAACGCACTGACGCAACCTGACCTTTCTTGATCATCAGAGTACGACGGCAAACTGACTATCGAGGATCAAACTGCATTGAATATATATGGAAATCAAATTTAGGTATGCGGCTCTCACCTTAGCAGTCTCGCATAAATTGAACCTGACGGGAAATTTCGTATGCACAATTTCTATGCAGTCACGAACATAACCGATTGTAGCTTTCGCCACATATACATATACAGGCAATACACTTATTAATAATTGTTTCGCGGGTGTGGTAACAATTCTTTTAAATCAAGTTTGCGAGCTTGAAGTAAACACCAATCCCGATTTATTTAACTAGTCGTCGATCAACATAACAACCACGCCAGCCGCAACGCACCACGCGTTCGACCTTTCTGGATCATCATCAGAATACGACGGGTAAACTGACTATCGAGGATCAAACTGCATTGAATATATATGGAAATCAAATTTAGGTGGGTGGCTCTCACCTTTAGCAGTCTTGCATACATTGAATCAATCGAAATGTCGGCTGCACAATTTCTATGCAGTCACGAACATAAACTGCTTGTTGCTTTCGCCACATATACATATACAGGCAATACAATTTAACAATACTTGTTTGCGCGGGTGGTGGTAAGAATTCTTTAAATCAAGTTTGCGAGCTTGAAGTAAACACCAATCCCATTTTATTTAACCAGTCGTCGAACAACATAAACAAAATACCGCCAGCCGCAAACGCACTGACGCGTTCTGACCTTCTTTGATCATCATCAGAGTACGATGGCAAACTGACTGTCGAGGATCAAAACTGCATTGAATATATATGGAAATCAAATTTAGGTATGCGGCTCTCTTTACCCTAGCAGTTTGCATACATTGAACTTGACTGGAAATGTCGGCTGCACAATTTCTATGCAGTCACGAACAGCAACCGCTTGTAGCTTTTTACGCCACATACATATATAGGCAATAAAATTTAACAATACTTGTTTGCGCGGGTGGTGGTAACAATTCTTTAGGAATAAGTTTTCGAGCTTGGAAGTAAACACCAATCCCATTTTAGTGCATTTAACCAGTCGTCGAACAACATTACCAAAATAACGCCAGCCGCAACGCACTGACGCGTCCCGACCTTTCTTTGATCATCATCAGAGTACGACGGCAAACTGACTGTCGTGATCAAACTGCATTGAATATATATGGAAATCAAATTTAGATATGCGGCTCTCAATTCTTAGCAGTCTCGCATACATTGAACTTGACTGGAAATGTCGACACAATTTCTATGCAGTCACGAACATAAACTGATTGTAGCTTTCGCCACATATACATATATACAGGCAATACACTTATTAATAATTGTTTCGCGGGTGGTGGTAACAATTCTTTAATCAAGTTTGCGAGCTTGAAGTAAACACCAATCCTGATTTATTTAACTAGTCGTCGATCAAATTAGCAACAAAACTACCGCCAGCCGCAACGCACTGACGCGTTCCGACCTTTCGATCATCATCAGAGTACGACGGCAAACTGACTATCGAGGTCAAACTGCATTGAATATATATGGAAATCAAATTTAGGTATGCGGCTCTCACCTTTAGCAGTCTTGAAGACATTAAACTTGACTGGAAATGTCGGCTGCACAATTTCTATGCAGTCACGAACATAAACTGCTTGTAGCTGCCACATATACAGTCAATAAAATTTAACAATAATTTGTTTGCGCGGGTGGTGGTAAAGAATTCTTAAATCAAGTTTGCGAGCTTGAAGTAAACACCAATCCTATTTAATTAGTCGTCGAACAACATGTTATTGATCATCACTGTATTACGACGGCACCGACTGTCGATCAAACTGTGAATATAGGGAAATCAGCTTTCACCCTAGCAGTTTCGTACACTTGACTGTCGGCTGCATGGCAGTCACGAACATAACCTGCCAGGCTTTCGCCACATATACATATATAGGCAATAAAATTACGAATACTGCGGGTGGTGGTAACAATTAGTCATAAGTCGAGTTTCCGGTAACCCTATTTGACTGTCGTCGAACAACATAACCAAACTATCGCCAGCCGCAAAGCATGAAATTGTGCAGCCGACATTTCCAGCGAAGTTCAATGTGTGTACAAAGACTGCTGAGGTGTGAGTGGTATAATGGTGAAATTTTGATTTCCATATATATTCAATGCAGTTTGATCCTCGATAGTCAGTTTGCTGTCGTACTCTTATGATGATCAAGGAAGGTCGAAACGCGTCGGTGCGTTGCGGTTGGCAAGCCTGATATGTTGTTCGACGACTGGTTAAATAAAATAGGATTTGTGTTTACAGCAAGCTCGTACTTGATTTAAAGAATTGTTACCACCACCCGCGCAACAATTAGTTTATTAAATTGTATTGCCTATATATGTATATTGTGGCGAAAGCTACAAACAGTTAATGTTCGTGACTGCATAGAAATTGTGCAGCCGACATTTCCAGTCAAGTTCAATGTATGCGAGACTGCTAGAAGTGCGAGCTGCATATCTAAATTTGATTTCCATATATATTAAATGCAGTTTGGTCCTCGAAGGTCAATGTGACGTCGTTCTCTGATGATGATCAAGGAAGGTTGAAACGCGTCAGTGCGTTGCGGCTGGCTGTAGTTTTGTTATGTTGTTCGACATCTGGTTCGATAAATTTATTGCCTACGTGTTGATTTAAGCACTGATTTGAAATTTTAAGCAATGAAAAATTACCTTGATCAAGATACCAGCTAATTACATATGTATACCTTAGGTATTGGACGGATTTTTTTAGAAACTTTAGGGTATAAATCGTTATAATAATGATTTCATTTAATTTTAAACACAGGTTTATGAAATATTAAAGTTCTTTGAACAGATTGGAGTCGTTGCTAATTGGCGAATCGACCAACGGACCAATTAAGTTGTATTGATCCTGTTCTAATATCTAGAGCATGTAGAAATTTAGGATAGTTCTCATGACATAAAACGTTATAGCCATGCCATATTTGATCCTTTATTCAGATTGCTCTCAGAAAAACACATAAGTGCAAGATTTGAATTTAGAGCTAGAGAAAAGTTGCTTGGTATTGTTTCTTTAAAAACACCCGATATTGGGCGGGCACTCGTCAGTGCTAAAAGCCTAAAGCAAGATTTTTGCACCCCCAAATTGTACAAATGAACGCTTTGTTAATTAAGCTATTTATTATGATACACTCTAGTTTAACTTTCTTTTGTAAATAAGATTATTTTACAATAAATTAGCCACAATAGTGATAGTCATTTTACACATGTCTTTGATCTTTAACTCGGCGTCACAATTCTGCTCCGGCTGAGCTAGCCTAGAGACACCTACAATACCTTTTTACGGACATGCTACCTCACTATTAATTGTTCCTATGCATGCTGTTTTAGTGGTCCCCCCTGGTAAATGTTGCAACAAATCCGAATTCCGGCCCAGTGATATTGTTTCTACAGGAACTGTTTCGTCGTATCAACCGAACATATACTGTCCTGCTGCACACTGACGAGAATGTTGGCGAAAAACTTCATAACAACAGTTGGACCGGTATTTTTGCTCAGCTGCACGAAGCCGTAGGTTCAAACCAATTACTTATTAGACAAAAAATTTGCTTTTTTCTGATACTTTTCTAATTAACCTGCAATTTTTACACATGCGTCACTTAATCGCAGTCTGTGGGCCAAATAGTTGCCTGACAAAATGTAAAATATAAAATATTAATCGACCCATTTCCTACCTGATCGAAGAAATTCAAAGTTGAAGTTTAAGTTTAAAAACAAAGTTAGATTATCTGAAATGGGCAATGTCTTAAAACGTAGGTTTAGATAGTTCCAAATCGAAACAAAAAAACAGATAAGACATTGATTCAGGTTTAATTAATGTTGGTAGTGTTTCGATTAATTCATGATATTTTATGGAAATTTTTCATTTGTGCCGAAATGATTGTGTGCAAATTAATTGTTATTTTTCTAGCAAATGTTAGCTTACCATTCACATCACCAACTGTGACTATCAAATCAATCGATTATCGGTGAGATTTCTTTGAGGTCGCTGGTAAAGTACTTTAAAAGTTCTAGCAAGCTTTTTAAAATATACTGTGTAAATTTTAACGAATATTTACTGTTTCGTTAACAATTTCACAATTTACTGCATATTTTTAAAGTATTATACAAAAGCAGAAATTATTTATAATTTGATAAATATATTTTTCAGTTCACTTTGATTAATATTGTCTTGAATAGTTGAGTGATCAATATTGGTGTGTAAAAGTATTGTAAGATTATTCAAATATACAAAAACTTATATATATATATATATATATATATATATATATATATATATATATATATGCTTCAATTTTGAAATATCTTAGGTTCCCAAAGATAAACGAGATCATAAGTCATAATTGACACTGTAGTTTAGCGCTCGGATTATATATCGAAATAATTTCAAATTTGTAATACGGAATGTATTTATAATCTTCTATCGTTTTAATCATTAAATGAGGAAGTTTTATATTGGTTTTTGAAATAAAAGAGATTAATCTATACGAAAAATTATTTTGAGTACCACATCAGTATTTGTAAACCAGAAAACATGCTGGATTTTACACAATATAACGAAAGCGATTATATTTTAATTTTAAATACGTTAATTGTCATGTTTAACTGTACAGTGGACGTATAAACTGTAGTTTGGTCATTTTTATGAATATTCAATTTGAAACATATTTATTTTGTAAAGTATATATACGCAACCCAGTTAAATATGGCCTTATACTAACCAATAAAACCTTCTGCAATGCGCAACTCGTTTTTTTGGCTTTAAAAGACCAGTAATCTATCATGTGAGTTTAAAGAAAATATTTTTAGCCTATTTGAAAATTTCCTTAATATTAATTTAAATCATAATTTTTTATCAAGTTGAAAGGAGCATTTAAATTAGATTTCCGACGTGTTCTGATGGTGAATAGGAATGGTCAAAACGTATTGTTACCTGTCAACAAATAGTAGTTTTACTATGATTTTTCACTGTCTAAAATTGGGACAGAATCTTATATCAAGTCCACAAACGTGATCTAAATCATTATCAGTAACAACCGCACAGTTTCATCTAGAATTACAAGCGTTTAATATTTTTTCCCTCTATCACTAGGCTAGAAAACAAAATTAAACTTCAATTTGGGCTAAATTTCCAAAAATATATTAGAAAATAATATATAAATAATATAATTGTTTATTTTTACACTCGATGATATCATTCGGTAAAATCGTGTATCCTTTATATTTCCAGGTACGCATTGATCGATAGGTTCTCTATAGTACTGTTGCTCTGAAACCGACCACGTGTGAAGAGTCATTAAATGCTGTTGAACCAAGGTTTGCCGAATCTTTCATCACGTTTCGGAACATCCTTTCAAGTTCCACCATCAGAATTGACACTATACTATTAGACCAAAGAAACTTGTGACAATGTGAGTATGGTGTCAATGATGACGGTGGAACAAGAAATGTTGCTCGGAAACATTGTGAAAAATTCGTCAAAACATGGTTCAAAAGCATTTTTAGATAGTACAGGTTTGGACGACTTTAGTGTAATGGGACAAACGAGAGCCCATCAATCAATGTAAAAGACAATCTGTGCACCTGTAACTGCAATATTAATCAAGCGTTTACCGACCTACGAATGCTATAAATTTTTACCATTATAATCTACTGAAGAAACATCTTGAAATTTAACAGCGATGCACAAGGAAAAGTAACTTTTAATGCCTTACCGAATTTTCTCTTACCCCAATTTTGGATTCATTTTTTAATCCACTGATCTTAATGTTATATTAATATTGAATAATAAAGCTAGTTTGAAATGCACATTCAAATACTGTATTTTTACTTATTGTTGTATCCTCTCATAATATCTTCTTACATCTTAATTGGTATATACGTTTATAAATATATTATATATGTATATATATATATATATATATATATATATATTATGTAGAATTCAGTTAAATATAACAAAATAATTATATTATGACTGCATGTTAATTTGTAAGTTGCACGTTTCAGACTTATTGATTTATTTTTAACATACAAATTGGTGAAATTAAAAACGATCGTGGTAGTTAGAATGGAGAGAAAAATTCATACATACTCCATATAAACACCTAACCCATTGTAAACATACATTTTTCAGTATAAACTACGAATTTTATTGTGTAGAAAAGGCAATTCAACAGGTATGCCGGTTTCATCCTTATTGTGAAATCATTGCGTACTGATCAGAATTTGCCGCAGACATGGTTCGAACCTGGGCACGTCTATTTCGGAATCTGGTACTCTAACCACTGAGCCATCCTGCCTGAACTTTGGGCTGAAATGAATAGCATATGAACTCCACCTAAACAAAAACGAGACTAACCAAGATACTTTAGTTAGCATATAATTGTAAATTGTGAGTAACATGGGGCAGGATAGATCAAAGGTTTGAGCACCAGATTGCGAAGCCGATGTACCCAGTTTTGCGGCCTGTCCGCGGAAAACTCTGGCTACTACGTGATGACTTTCCAATAAAGACGAAACCGTTCTACGATATGAATTTCCTTTTCTTGAAAAATGTTTATATCAAGATCGCAATCTTGAATATAGCAATTGTTATCACAACTTGCGCAACCAATGTTCTTTTAATCATAAATAATTGTAAAATCATCACGGATTAAATGATGAAAATATTAGTAAAGTTAAAATCTTTATTAAGATATAACAATAAAAAGTGAAGGATAAAGCAAAAAGAATCAAGATTATTGCATTAAGAACGGTAGATTATTGTAACAAAAGATGATATTTGACGTAAAATCGATCGATTAGTGTCGATTACGTTAACAGTAATAAGTTAATACATAAAGTAGGACAACAAAAATAACGGAAGAAATTTTGAAGAATAATACATTGAATAATTGAATATCAAATAATAAATTTGTATAAACACGTATAAGTTTATTATAAGCCAATATCCTCAATGTTTTACTGGACCAAGTTTCCCATTTTAATTCATTCAACCATGGCCACGTAACTTTAGTTAGTGTTATGTTCTAACAGAAAACTAATGATTTTTTCCACCATAGTTTTCATTCATAATATCACTTCTTGACTTAATTTAAACAGATTACTTAATTACTCTCCACGACAAGTTATGAGTGTACATTGTTATTGGTTTGCGAGAAAACCAGTTAAATGTGTGCCAATTCTAAATAAAGACGTGCTAGTCAAAATCTAGTAACATTTCCATACTTGCATTCATTTCTTGGTACTTTTCTTCTTACCTAGATTGGGCGCATGATTTTACCCACATCATTGTGACTGCAGATTATGCATGCGCTTTCAGACCGTTCTAGTGTATTTAAGGCTGCAATTTATTCTCTTTTGTAAGAATGATCACTGTCAAGATTAAGGACCTGTCTCAAATTTTTTCTCGTTATTGCATTGCAATTATATTGATTTGGTTGTTCTGCTTAGTTAGGAGTCGGGTAATCCCATGACCCTATATATATATATATATATATATATATATATATATATATATATATATATATTTATATTTATATATATATATATAATTACGATTTCAGATCAATGGTGTATATTTTCCAAGAAAGGTGGAAATGTTTTCGGATTGACTTATCTTTAAGGTTTTCGAACTAATGCATGAAGATGATTTCTATTGAATCCTGCAAATTTTCTTCTATTGGGAGACTTAATTGTTGTTTTAATAGATCCATTCTAAATGTAAATTAAACAGAGGACATCCATATACTCAACGTTTCATTAATGGGCTCAATCCTATGCTTAATTCAGCCTAATATTAACAGAAAATAACCAAAAAAACATGAAATCTATTCAATGCTACGAGTACCTGTTGATTTGTGTGCAAATCTACTATAGCTTACTCCCGTCCTCGAATTTAAATTTGCCATACATTCCGAGTGCAAATACGTCTATTTTAATGAGAGTATTTCCATATTTCGTGTGAGACTAACATATAATGTTTGGTTCTAGAGAACCGCATCCCGCTTTAGGACGGTTAAAATAAATCAATAAAGACTCGTCAGAACGAGATGGATGACTTTAGTTACGAGGCCACTATGTAATAGTCCAACACAAAATAGAAAATGATTCACAAAGCTCTTATATTGAATAATGGTTTCCATGTCAAAAAAGCAATTGAAATTAACCAATCGTGAAATTCGATCATTGTACTTGGTTTTTATGTCACAACAGAAAGCCGATTTAATAGTTGGTCCGCTGGTCAGCACACCGGAGAGAAAAACTGACTTCTCAACATCCACGGCATTCTTCATAACACAGTACACTGTCGTATACTTGCCACTCCAGACCAGCATATGGCTTCAGATCTTCCAGGTATCTATGCTTATTTCATTTCACTGGTAAGTCAATAAAATTTTAATTTCTTCATCGGCCAAGGGTTAAGTGAAAAGAACCAGGGATCTACTTTTAAAGATTTCAACATCAGTAGGTTAACATTTTTAAATTTAAGCTACAAAATTATCATAATTCTGTCCATTTTTTCCAATATATCTGTTAGATTTCACATTTTTTAAGCAAAGAAATTCTTTAAAAACTATGTAACGCGGTTATGTTTAGGGTCATTGATATTATTCTACGTGTTGAATACTATTTTCAGTTTATCAATTCGTGTTAATTGATTTTATCAATGTTGGATTTAGAATATTTTCCTTTTATTAAATGAAAACATTTTACTTGAACATAAATCATTTGTTTATTCACACTATATAAATTGTAACAAAGTGACCTCGTGTGCATCGTTCGGATGCAGTCGTGAAAGTTTCATTATAACTCACACTACGTGGTATTGATTGAAATCAATTCTCAACTAAATGAGCATTAGTATGAAGACTGAAATCATTTTCGTTTTAATTGTACTCATCGAGGAGATAATTTGCTGACATTTTGGGGCTGATATATATTATATATATATATATATATATATATATATATATATATATATATATATTCATTTATTAAATAAAAGACTAACCAAAAATAAAACCTGTTATATAATTGAGTATCGTAAGGCGTGCACGGCTTCTGTGGCTCAGTGGATGAGTTCCAAGACTGAAGAAAATGAGCCCAGCTTCGAGAACCGTCATGGGTAATTCTGGAAATTACCTTAGGAGTGCCCAATAAGAATGAAACTAATCTATTAAATCAATTCGACTTGACAACTATTTAAATTTTTTGGGTATATGAACACTATATATATAGGTGTATGTGCGTATGATAAATGAAGTATCTTTGAAGAAATGTGTGATAGATATTTTGTCAGTATAGACTGTACATTCCATATGACATTAATTGATATTTTTTGGACTACTTAAGTTTTTTCCTTATTGAGTATATGTATGATACTCGCCAGAATTTTCGCTGTCGGTGTTTGCCTCAGAGTCTTGCAACTGATCCCCGATTCAAATGAAACCCAGCATTAAATTCCAGTTTAGGTTATATCCCAACTTCGTTTTTTTGGTCAGCCTTTCCTCCGTTTGAATTCCATTCGGTAATGGTGGTTGAAATCGGAATCGGTATTACAAAGGATTCATCTGAATGAAAATGAAGTCAAATTAATAAGTTGGTGTACAACTGAAAATTGTATGCAAATCATTGTTTTCATGCCAGATGCCATGTGTTATTAGAATCTAAATCAAATTCTCTTTGTTACAATTCCCGGAGATGTTGATTTGGACAGATACTTGGTCAGTACTAAATGAGGACAAAATCGGTCTAGTTGATTTATTTTATTTTCAAGTTTGTGCAACGCTTAGGTTATAGAGACGAGATATGTTAAAACGGAGTTTAAATATATTTATTATTTAAATATACTTATAAGGTAATTTTTGAATGTGTTATTTATTCTATCATAATTTATGGCATCCCATTGAGAGAAATATTTCAGGTTTTTCCGTTTTCGATTATAACAAAGTGAAAACTTTTTTAATTTAAAAATATATATAAATAATAAGTTAAAGAGTTCTAAACAAAAAGATAAGAGAAGAAACAATATAGGTAATCTTTGAACGTGTGGGGGAAGTTAAATCCTCCGCCTTATGTGAAATAACATTGACTGATAAATTTAAACCACCATGGCTGATTGTAACGAATTTTATTTAAAAAGATTTTTTCTTTTATTTTCCAGAACATTCTTTGTTTAAATACTTGATTTTGAATTGTGCGAAATTTTCAGTTTTTCGAGTGTCTAGCTCCTTGACTGGTCTTATTTATTTTTGTCTGCTGCATTTTAAAAAATTTCTCTAGTAAACGAATACCTTTCATCAGATATATTACTCCATCAATTGCTTTTGATCTAATATAATATAATATTGAAAAGAATCGTTCTGGAACAGGTAATTTGATTCATTCTGTTGTTCACGTATATCTCTTTCCAGATTACTTGTTCGGGAGTAATACGGTCCTACTTTTGCATTCCGATTGCCTTACATTAAATGTCGATTTAATTATTATACCATTTAGACATGGAGACCGATATTAAATTTGAGGACACAAGTAGGTTAGTGCAGGACATTGCGGACTTGAAACCTAGGAGATGAAAACGGTAATATAAGCATATCAGACTCTACTGTGAATTTTAGGACGTCAAGCGATCTGGCATCTATGGGGCTTTCAGACTCGAATAGGTTAGGGGCCCCAACAAAGGTATATATATTGCCTATATATGGCCTCATACAAAATTCGTCCAATGCACGTGCTTGAAATGCTTAAAGTTAAAAAAATATATTTATGAATTGCGAACTCCAAAATAAAACTCATGTAATTAATGATAATTTACCTTCGTGGAGGAAGATATATCCTCCGACAAAACTAAAGTGACATTTATTGATATATTTAAATCACCTTGGCTGATCAAAATGCATTTTATTTAAAAAGAAATTATTCATTTATTTTCCAGAACATTTGTTGAGGCCCCTAACCTATTTGAGACTGAGAGCCCCATAGATGCCAGATCGCTTGAAGTCCTTAAATTCACAGTAGAGTCTGATATGCTTGTATTTCCATTTACATCTGCTAGATTCAATTCCGCAATATCCTGCACTAACCTACTTGTGTCCTCAAACATAATATCGGTCTCCATGTCTTATTAGCTTAACAATTAAATCGACACTTAATGTTAGGCAATCGGAATGCGAAAGTTGTATCGTGATAATTCCCGAACAAATAATCTGGAAAGAGGTATACGTGAACAACAAAATAATAAAATTATCTGTTCCAGAACGTCCTTTCTATGTGTGATACAATATCAGAATAAAAGGCAATTATAGTAGGAATATATTGTTCAGATGTATTCGGCTACTAGAGAAAAATGTTAAAAATGCAGCAGACCAAAATATGTTAAGACCAGTCGAGTTGCGAGACACTCGAAAACTGAAAATGGCGCACAATTCAGAGTCAAGTATTTAAACAATGAATGTTCTCTAAAATAAAAAGAAAAAATTCTTTATAAATAAAATTCGTTACAATCAGCCATGGTGGTTTAAATATGTCAGTTATTGTTATTTTACATTTGGCGGAGGATTTATCTTCCTCCACACATTCTTTGTTTAAATACTTGACAGTATATATACTTTGAATTGTGCGCAGTTTCAGTTTCGGTTATCTGTACCTGACTGGTTGACATTTCCTCGGCAAGCTGCATGTATTTCATGTCCTCCATTTTACGTTTACTCGATTCCCACAATATATTCCTGCTACCATTTTTGTATTTTGAATCGTACGTATTGGGGACGTTCTGGAACAGGTAATTTAATAATTCTGTTTTTCCCGTATTATTTCTTTCCGGGTTATTTGTTCGGGCGTTTTGCGACGTAAGAGGTTTCACATTCCGATAGCCTAACATTAAGTATCAAATTAACAATTAAGTACGATCAACATGGAAGTTAATCTTAAGTTTGAGGACACTAGCAAATTAGCTCAAGATATACAATTAAGGACTGAAAACGACTTGGCACCTATGGGGTTCTCAGACAATAATAGGTTAGGAGCTTCTACACCTTTATGTAATAAACATATTAGATTATTTCAACGTCAAAAATGTGATTCTATCTTTAGTGTCGAAAAAGTGCTTTAACGGCTCAAGAACAATTCGCTGACATATTGCGTAAATGAAATTCAAATTTAATTTACGCGGCACCAATTAAAAAAAGCAAAATTTTCTGTTAACCAATGGCGTGTGAGCTGTTGATTTCAGTCTATATAAGAACGGTGAATTTACCTTGCCAGTCAGTTTTCACGTTTGCATTCTGCTGTGCGCTACGTGTTGTGCTGTCTACTGTCATACCTGCTTTTCACCTACATTGACTTCTGGCCTTGCTTCACACGAATAGTCAATTTCATTCACGCCAATCTTGTTTCTGCACAACTAGTGAGACGGAGAAACATCTACTTATTGGACCTTCACTTGAGCCAGTTACCACTGTGTTGTCGCAGATCTTCAAAGAGACAAGACTCAGCATTCACACAGTCTCTCGCCGCTGATGTCCACGCCATTACAGAAGGAACAATAGTCAGTCAACCAGAGATGGTCTCAAGTTTCTAGGAGTATTTCTAGACACTGCTACTTTAACTAAATTTCTTGGCATTTTCCGGAAATCACAATACCGGCCCTAATATGAGCCCCCAACAACTCTATTCTCAGTTTTCTTGGCACCTAACTGACTTTGTGACGTCGTACAGCATTTACTTGAAGCCGGGGCGTTTTACAATGCGATTTGTCCATCTCGAAATAATAGTTAATGAAAATATTTAAACGTTTACTATTAAAAATTTACTGGACTAATATAAAATATTACAATGAGGAGAAAATTTACGAAACGCACTCCGCTATTTTGGCCGATAATAGAATAGCACATCGGCGAATCTTTACTAAAGTAGAGTATATTGTATATAATTTATGCTTGTTTACTAAATGCGTTTTATGTAGAAGGCGTTAATCTGAATATAAGTTGACAAAATCAAAATCGAATTCACTATTTAAATTCATGCGCATCTTAACAAGAGTATCATTAAAGGATAACTAAATTAAAACAAGATAAAGAAAACAAATTAAATATCCATTTACTTAAATGCCAATATTTATTTAGTTTACAAAAATATTTAACGCCACAATTCATAAGAATTATCAAATAAAGAAAATGAGATTTTTTTAAATACAGCTCAAATAGACAAAAGCCCATTTGCCTGTTCTAACATGCAGCTTGATCACTGTACAGGCTCAGTTTCCTATGATTAGTTGACTAAGCTTGTCGAATTCATGCTATAGAGGGAAGATCGTGGTTCCAATCAAGAAAATTAAGAGTAAATCTAAATTCTTAAATTGCATACGCCATTCAAAAGATACAATGTTAAAGTGAATACAGCCATATGGTCTAATGAGAACTGTATATACCATTTTAAGCAAAACATCACTGTTTCAAATTATCAAAGACATTTATTCATTCTGAACATATTTATGAAAAATGAAGTACTGAATATTAAAACAATAAATTAATTTATTACAGTTAAATACTGTTTGTTGCGAAGAACTAATAGATATGCAAGTATGTATTAGGTTTTGCGAACCTAGTAACAAATTAATTCAGTTGTGACCAGAAGGATAAACCAAAGGCAGCATGAACGGAGAGTATAACTCATGCACATTCATTTCGAGCTTACTGGTCACCTCATCAGTAGGAGCCGGTATTACGCCCTTTAACCATTATATATTTATCGAAGAATGGAATAATAGGACGGTACAATCTCCTGATGTATGTGTAAACCGTACAGTCGCCAGTAAGCACGAAACGAATGTGCATGAGATTATACTTTCCGTTCATGCTGCCATTGGTTTATCCTTCTGGTCACAACTGAACTAATTTGTTACTAGGTTCGCAAAACCTAATACATACTTGCATATATATTAGCTCTTCGCAACAAAACAGTATTTAACTGTAATATATTGAATTGAATGATGTCATGCTTACCGCGAAATGTGATAACTGATATCGATCAAGGCCAGAGGAACAGGTGTTCAGAAATTGTTGTTTTTCTCAATTTCGGTGAACGTTAGCATAAATTGATATCCATCAGGTTGGTATCATGTACCGACTCGAAAACCATAGTGTTAGTACCATGCACCTTTTCGGTACAATAATGTTGGTATCGGTTACTAACACAAAAGCCATAGTATTAGTATCCTTTACAGATTTGGTATATATTCTATATAGTGTAAGTTAGCGTTGAAGTCGCATTGTCGTTGACTTTATATGATGTTAGCTTCACTATTGCAGGTTTACACATTGGTCTAGGAGATTGTACCGTCCTATTATCCCACATTCTTGACCAAATATATAGTGGTTAAAGGGTGTAATACCGGCTCCTACTGATGAGTCGCCAGTAAGCACGAAACGAATGTGCCTGAGATTATACTTTCCGTTCATGCTTCCTTCTGGTCACAACTGAACTAATTTGTTACTAGGTTCGCAACACCTAATACATATTTCAATAAATTAATTGTTTGTTTAACGTTTCGAAAGAAGAAATAAATCTTATATTATTTTGTGTCCATTTTAAGGTTGTGTGGCCACTGGAAGGTCTCGCATGGCTATACGTTATACTGGCGATTACAACGTTTACACTTATCACGATTTTGATCAATTGGTTAACGCCGAACGGATTGCCGATGGAAATGCACAATATTGTTTACTTCGTTTTCGGGTCAGCACTTCAGGTAACCATACATTATTTGACAACTTACGTGCTTCAATTTAGGATCTTATTTGGAATGATCTGTATTTGAAATGCAAAATCGTTATGAATAATCATTTCTGTTTTGAGCTGCTGTCATTTAGGTTAATACTCTTATCCTATTCTTATTTTCTTTCGAAGTTCTCCTTATAACGTGGTTTTTAATTATTTATCAAATCCTACATAAATTTGTAAAGAAAACTAAATTTAGAGGTTTTTTATCACTTACTCGTAAGAATAATTTAAACATAAATAGAAAACATTTTAATGCCGAAAATTGTCAGTGCGTTGGACGCAAATATGCTATAATCCAATTATAAAACAGTGAAGCTACAGGTTAACAGAAAATGCCGTTCGATCTTAGGTGGAGTAAGTTTTGATGTGTTAAACGACTTTCGCTAAGACGCCAATTGTCATATCGTCCTTCATAAGCCGACCATAATCACCATATCACGCCTACACTGGAACTACAAATTTCTACAAATTTTATGAAGTTAATTTAATCTAAAATTTACTATTGCTTTTAAATTATTCATATCAAAATAGAAAATCAAGTTGAGTTGGGTTAAGTGTGTATTTATCTTTAAAATTTTGCATTGGTTTAAACAGTCATTGCATGTTTATTTGAATAAAGAAACTCGCAATATATAAACCAGGTTGTTCAAATGTTCATGTCAATAATTCTACTAGTCTAAATTAACTATCGTAAAGCTGTGTTTATTTAAATCATCTAGGCTCTTCAATTCTTAAAGGCTGAATTTTTATTCAACTATTCTAAACAAAACGAAATGTTCTATGTATCTGCATATAAAGATATTACTTAAAAGCTGCATAACCTTGCTAAAGCTGCACGAAATATTTGATATATTTTGAATAGAATAAAATGAAATGGAACAGAATAGGACAGAATCGAATAGAATAGAATAGAATAGAATAGAATAGAATAGAATAGAATAGAATAGAATAGAATAGAATAGAATAGAATAGAATAGAATAGAATAGAATAGAATAGAATAGAATAGAATAGAATAGAATAGAATAGAATAGAATAGAATAGAATAGAATAGAAAGAATAGAATAGAATAGAATAGAATAGAATAGAATAGAATAGAATAGAATAGAATAGAATGGAATAGAATAGAATAGAATAGAATAGAATAGAATCAGAATAGAATAGAATAGAATAGAATAGAATAGAATAGAATAGAATAGAATAGAATAGAATAGAACAGAATAGAATAGAATAGAATAGAATAGAATAGAATAGAAGAGAATAGAATAGAACAGAAGAGAATAGCATATAATAGAAGAGAATAGAATAGAATAGAATAGAATAGAATATAACAGAATAGAATAGAATATAATAGAAT
>JAQBSW010003292.1:0-57500 GCA_029291075.1 Eudiplozoon nipponicum
TTCATCGCTGGCTTGATGCGTAATATACGCAATTGGCTCTTGTACATAGCGCGGTTGCTTAAAACACACCAAACTAAATCATGCACTTGGTTGGCTGACCGAGTAGCGATAGTGTATAAGAATGCAGAAACATAAAAAACTAATTCCCTTCAAGGTCTTGTATTTCTTGTTAGGACTATGATAAATGAAATTGCATATTAGGCTTTGCATATCTGATAAAAAACAGTTAAAACATTGCTAGAATGTTATATCAAAGTCATTATGTAATTCTCAATTTTGGCGATATTTGGCCTATCTCGAAAAGCATTGTGCCGATACCCCGTAAAGGCTCGGTATTCCAAAAGTAATTCCGAGTACTTTGTGCGTGTTCTGTTAGGTTTGCATTCCCCGTTGGACCTTTTCTAGGTAAGAACTCGTCTTTCAACGTGCACACGGGGTTAAATTTAGACAAACTTGTTATCTATTACAATTGTGTATTAGGTGTTGCACAACTAGTAACAAATTATTTTAAATATGATCAGATTGATGAACCAAACACAGCATGAACAGAATGTATCATCTCATGTGCACATTCTTTTCGTGCTTCCTACAACGTAATTCATCAATAGAGGCCTTTATTACACCGTAAACCAACTGCATATTTGGATATATATATATATATATATATATATATATATATATATATATATATATATATATCCTCAAGGAGTCAGCCACAGTAAAGCAAGTAAGTATATATATATATATATATATATATTTATTTCTGTTTTCGTGTAGGGCGTTAGGGTCTTCTCTTTGTATTACAAGGTGATGTCTGAGAGCTGGTCATTCTTGTATTGATAGAATGAGAGTTAATCAACTGTTCATATTATTGGCTGTAAGTGTAAAAATATTTATTCGCCAAGTGTCTTCTATTGTTTTGTCTTGTTTCTCAATTTTGTTCTGTTTCCTTGGTAACAGCGCAGGGCGTTCGGATTGCAATATTGAATACTTATATTGTTTTGGAGTTTCTGTCGCAGTTAACATCTAATTTTATATCGTATATGCGGCTGTTTATTCTTCTTCAATTTGTGACCAATCTGATAGAATGTTTGTTGAGTCTGGTCTAGTGGGTGTTTGGCCTTGCCTGGATGCTAGTAAATTGTTGTTTGGTTTTGTGATTCGTGGCCAGTCGATTAAAATTTCATGTTGATGAAACTTTTAAATGTTTAGGCCGGGCGCTTGTTATATATATATATATATATATATATATATATATATATATATATATATATATATATATATATATATCAATCCTATAAAGAGAACCAACACCATTACCGTTATACCGGTACATTGAACTTGACTGGAAATGTCGGCTGCACAATTTCTATGCAGTCACGAACTATAACTGTTTGCAGCTTTCGCCACATATAAATATATAGACAATACAATTTAACAATAATTGATTGCGCGGGTCGTGGTAACAATTCTTTAAATCAAGTTTGCGAGCTTGAAGTAAACACCAATCCCATTGTATTTAACCAGTCGTCGAACAACATAACAAAACTACCGCCAGCCGCAACGCACTGACGCGTTTCGACCTTCCATGATCATTATCAGAGTACGACGGCAAACTGACTGTCTAACTTTGATTTCCATATATATTCAATGCGGTTTGATCCACGATAGTCAGTTTGCCGTCGTACTCTGATGATGATCATGGAAGGTCGAAACGCGTCAGTGCGTTGCGGCTGGCAGTAGTTTTGTTATGTTGTTCGACGACTGGTTAAATACAATGGGATTGGTGTTTACTTCAAGCTCGCAAACTTGATTTAAAGAATTGTTACCACCACCCGCGCAATCAATTATTGTTAAATTGTATTGCCTATATATGTATATGTGGCGAAAGCTGCAAACAGTTAATGTTCGTGACTGCATAGAAATTGTGCAGCCGACATTTCCAGTCAAGTTCAATGTATGCGAGACTGCTAGAGGTGAGAGCCGCATACCTAAATTTGATTTCCATATATATTCAATGCGGTTTGATCCTCGATAGTCAGTTTGCCGTCGTACTCTGATGATGATCATGGAAGGTCGAAACGCGTCAGTGCGTTGCGGCTGGCGGTAGTTTTGTTATGTTGTTCGACGACTGGTTAAATACAATGGGATTGGTGTTTACTTCAAGCTCGCAAACTTGATTTAAAGACTTCAAGGTATGCCAGAGTTCACCAATATTGAGAAGTACAACTACCTCTGAAAACCTGTTACTCCAGCAAATCTATACACTCTGACTTTAATCGACATCAATTGGTTCCCCGCAACAAACAGTATCTAATTCTTATAAATTGATTACTGCGTAAATGATGCATGTGACGTTACATAACCAATGTGATAGTACACCCAAGAGGTGTAGCTGCATATTTTATTTACAGTTGCAGAACTGACTACGATTGAAAATTCTGTCATATATTGAGGTATACTTGGCATATGAATTGTCTTTTTCCTTTTATACAAGGTTATGATATCAAAAGCGATGCCTTGTTTATTGTTATTAGTGAAATAATAAAATATATTATTTTATGAGATGAATAAGGCAAAGTTAGGCCAATTAGCGTTATAAACGCATAACTTGAAAAATACTAAGTTGGTCGAATCGTAAATGTTATTGAATGTGTTCTAGGACTCTTTATAAAGTATGCCCCATAAAACGAATTATTTCCCGATCTATGTTAAGATACAATAACATGTTTGACAGTACGTATTGTTTAAACACTAGTTGATTGTGCGTGTGGTGGTTTCAATTTTTAAATCAAGTTTGAGAGCTTGAATAAAATGGGATTGGTGTTTATTTAAAGCTTGCAAACTCGATTTAAAGTACGTATTGTTTGTTTTCAAGGGATAGAAATGTGTATTTTTATCATGATTTACGTAAAAAGGTACACTATTTACTGAAAATGTTTATTTGACATTTTTAGCTGTAGTTCGCGAAGAACTAAGGGTAATCTTAAAGAAAATGTAACTATGGTTTATCTCAACTAATTAGCAGGCTGACATTTTCGGCAGGACTGTTTAAATATCGTAGTTTAATAGTTGCTTATACCAATGTTATGTATTTATCTAGGATCGAAGGGCTATTTTTATGACGCTAGTTACATTATTTATAATTCCATTTTGGTCGTTTAGTATTATTTGCCTTTATGTGCTTTTATTTCAAATTTAAAGGAGAAACTACAACATATTCAGAAAACAAGGCACCTTCATCGGCTTCAGATGCCAGGAACAGGTGCAATAAATGCACTTCAACTTTGAAATCGGCAAATACTTCTAAAAAAGGTTGGTCGCCTGTGCCAATAGTTAAAAATCCCATGACCAATTCAAAGCCAGCAATCGATTCAATGCGTGATGTAAGTTTGTAATTTAATGGTTACCAATGTCCTACTTATAATCATAAGTAGCATGTTTTAATTTGAAGAATAATACTGTTGCTGTCGTTATCTTCGGTAGAACAACGCTTTCGTAAAAATGCAGGATATATGATCAACACACCGCAGTATGATTTCAAGTGCATGCTATTAATTCCTTAGTAGTGTTAAAACTCAGTCTTATTAGCTGAGTTACTGTAGACAAAACGTGTGCAAAATAAAGTCCGAAAAGATCAACTGTACAAAAAATTACTTAGATCAAGGTTGCGAGCTGTAGATAAACACCAATCACATTATAACATTTTTGTCAGTATAAATGAAGAAATATATATATATATATATATATATATATATATATATATATATATATATATATATATGAAATTGAATACTGTTGCCGATGTCTTGCCTCTTAGACAAGGTAAGACCTAGGAGAGGCAAGCCCAAACACCTATTAGACCAACCGCAACAAATATTTAATCGTATATAATTTTGCTTTCAATGACAAAGTATCTCCTGGCAGCGCAGCTTATTTCGATGTTAAATATGTCTTTCGATGTTTGTGAAGCTTCTTCGCATTTCTGATTTTATTTCGGAAATGTTTTAATATTGCCATCTTTGGAGCTCGTTCAAAATTCACGCTAACGGTAACACAGAGAACACAATAAAACAACATACAAGTCACTCCCCTCTTCAATACCTCATCCTTTTGCAAACGTTAATAAAACTTATTATTAATTGATTCTAGTGTTCCTTTAACAGTTACAAATGCCTGCCTAAACATACACATAACCCTATTTAGATATATATTACTATGTTCTTCTACATTTAGATCTACGCATCTCAATTTGCACTAGTTTACAACTAGTTACAAGTAAAAACTGTTATAAAATCAATTGACCAGTCAGAGTGGAACAAGTCAGGTTGTTTTGTAAAGCATGTTAAGATTACACCAACCTATATGGCTATAAACTCGACATCAAATTAAACTGGGAATGCCGACTGCAAACGGTAACGCATATAAATGTAAAGCAAAATTAGATATACAACTCTCACCTGTAGTAGTCTCGCATACAATGCACTTGACTGGAAATATCGGCTGCACAATTTCTATGCAGTCACGAACATTAACATTGTTGCATAATTCGATATATATATATATATATATATATATATATATATATATATATATAATGTGTGTGTGTGTGTGTGTGTGTGGCGAAAGCTGCAAAGAGTTAATTTTCGTGACTGCATAGAAACGGTGAATCTGAAATTTCTCGTTAAGTAAAATATTTGCGAGGGTACTGGAGATGAGAGCCGCTTATCTAATTTTGCTTTCAGTATGTGTGCATTGCGGTTTGGTATTCTATAGCCAATTTACTGTCGTGCTCTGATGATAATCATGGAATGTCCAAAGGTGTCACTACGTGGGATTGACGGTAGTTTTTCTATGTTATCCGAAGACTGATTAAATAAAATGGGATTTGTGCTTACTTCAAGTTTGCAAACTTGATTTAAACTTACCAATTTTATATATGCCAAATAATACCAGATCACAAGCAAGCTTCAAAAGTTTTGCTAAATAATTAAGTGGCTTCCTCTAGCCAGTGAACGTTTTTTATTTTTGCGTATCTAGGCTCCTATCAATTTAAAGTCTTTCTAATTGATAGATAAATTAATTTCAACTCGTTGATCTTGGTTTGTTAAGGGGAAAGTTGAACTCGCTATTCCCGGATGAAATCGCATTACTAAGACTAATCCGAAATCAGGCATACGTCGAAATAACAAAGGCAATTGAAAAAGGAGAGCATGAAAATGAAAAGAAGAGAAAGGATAATTAAAATCGTCGGGAAAGTATGTCATGCACAAATGCACACTTTAAATCCAATTTAAGATGACTTATAAGGCATTACTCGCAATGCAAGACAGTTTAAATGAAGCACTATAAGCTAAGGAAAGCGGATTAGAGAAATGAACAAAATTTAAATTATTATGTTGAATATATTTGTTCTTTTATCCAACTTTTAATCTTTTACCCTTCTTTTCTTGCTAATAGCTGGTGCTTCATTGAATATTGGGCCTTTTGATTTTTTATCTCTTAGTTCATTCAGAATATTACTTCTCGATTTTATTTAAATTGACTAACTTATTAACCTGGTCAATCTATTGCAGGAACACATGAAGATACCTTTGTAGCCTTCCCAATCTATCTGATGGACAGATTTCTGTGAGTGTATAGCTATGTAGGATTTCTGGATGTGACCATATTTACAGAAACCGTTTCTTTCTCTTATTCTTCTCAAGTGTTTACAAATGAACATATATATATGTAAATATATAGATATATGTACATGTATATATATATATATATATTTGTATATATATATATATATATATATATATATATATGTACAAACTTTTAATTTATAATAAAACTGGGGTTCTGTGGCTGTCATTGATTGAGATGGTGATGATATTCATTATGTTCTTCATGTTTGCTGAATTAAAGTATAAACTAATGCTTTTCACCTGCCGCACAATATCTGAACACTGCCATCAATCACGTATACTGTCGCACTTCGACTATCTTCCGTCCTCATCAGTGCCTGACTTTTAATCGACTAGCAAAAGTCTGCTCTTTTCAACTTTTGTTTAATTCATGTACAAATGCTCTTTCATATTTTATTTAAATGGGATTATTATAGGTGCGTATCCTTCACATATCATATCACATGTGTCCTAATCCAGTAGGGGTGTTTTATTACCAATGCTTGCAGTTGTGGCACTAGAATGGGTCCAGAATAAAATTTCAGACCACCTTTAGGTAAGTAATGTCTAAATAATTTATCACTGTGCTTTGATTACAATGCTGGACATATTTTGTTTACTTCATAATTGGTACCAAAATAAAAAAAATACAGTTATCTTTGAATTTTCAATTTTCTTCTACCGATTTTGATAGTTGCATTTTGATATCAGACTAAATTTTTTCTCTTCTTTGCCTGAAAATTTTAATTTAAACATCAACGCAAGTCTTAGAGATATTTAAAGTTAAGAAATGAAGATAGTAACCGTGACGACTGTGATATACGCAACTAAATTATTGTTTTCTTTGTCTTGTCCGCTAGAAGATGATAATTTTTATATAAGTGAACCGGTCAGTCGATCATGATAGTTTGAATAACTTCGAAATGTCATTTGTTGTTGGTGCATGTTTACTTATGGAACGATATTTCTTATTTCGACAAAATGGAAGAATAGTTATAAAATGACATAAAATTAAAATCAATATTTTAATTTATATATTATGTATATTAAATATTATATATATATATATATATATATATATATATATATATATATATATATATATATATATATATATATATATGTATAGTGCGTGAGAGCGGAAAGAGAGACAGACAGTTAGGCATTCAGACATACAGGCCATAGAGAGGGTGGAAGAAAGAATCAGTTAATTTTGTGGAATGGAGTGAATGGGGGAGTAAGCTTAAAGTACGACATCTTGACTAATCGATAAAGTTGCTGACTTATGGGTATGTGCGTTAGCCTGACATGTATTATGAAGCAAGATAAATCAGATCCTGACAAGTCTAGCTTGATAATTGTTTCAAACTGACTTTTGGCACAACAATTTCTGCGTTCTAAATATATTGTGTAAAAGAGCATTTTGTTGTTAATTCGTATGGTTTAATAGTTGCTGTCATGACTTAACTGAAGCTTACATTATTTCTTAACATTTCTGAGAGTAACGATATAATTCTTGTTGAATGTCTTTTTTCAACACCAGTTAATCAGTTGCATATCGATGACATTTTCGGGCTTAATTAAATCAGTAGGTTGGTATTAGAATTTGCCATCATCTCATGAGTGAACTGTTTTAAATTACTTTTACCAGTGTAAAAAAATTCGTTCAGTACTCTAAGGATAATGCAGCGTATTATTTTATGAGGTTTTGTTTAAAAAATATTGGTTCCAATATAAATTCCCATGTGGGTATTTTTGTGCACACGTGTGTTCTAACGAAATCTACGAAATGAAACAGATTTCACCAAATATTCAGTGCACTGAGCAATAAATTCTGTGCAAGCTAACACACTGCACTTAGTTTTTTTTGGATATTTCAATTCATATTCAAAGAGAATTCATATAACGGTTTTGCAACTCTCTCTCCGCTACCCTCCCTCTCTCTCTCTGTCTCCTTTGTCTCTCTTTCTCTCTTCCGCTCTCCCACTATCTCTCTCTCTTTATCTTCGTTTCTATGAAAGTGATCAACGTCTCGGATACATTGTCATGCCAGTCAGTTAAACATTGAAAATATGATGCAATGAAGTAGACACCCAGAAATAAAAATAAATGATAGTTAAGTAAATATTTAAAAAGTGCGAAATATTGTTATAAAATTATGTCTTGTTAAAGAAAGCAGATTTCACTTAAATTTGTTTTTAACACTCGTGCAAAAAATATCTGATTATTTCAAGAATTCCTCCATGAATTTAGCGAAATCTTGCTACATTATATGTTCAGACAGTGCTGTAATTGTTTAGCCGGCGTTCAGGCTGATCTAAGTTTTCATGAGACTACTTGGGGTGAATGTCTCTTCTAATGATTAAATAACCTTTTATTTATCAAACGGGTTGGCAATAAATTTGATGTCTAACTGTGAATGTGGCCGAAATGGAGAGAGAGGATACCCCCCCCCAAAACAGCATGCGTTGGAAAATTAATTTTTGGAAACGGTGGTTATCGCCTTCAATAAAGTTCTTTTGAGTAATCACGCAACGATCTGTTGTGATGAAGCTGATTTTTTTGACATTATTGGAATAAATGTTGTTAGTTGTTCTCATTCAAATCTCAAATTTTATAGGTTAAGCTTTTTATATCTGATTAACCTTATGAACGCGAGCATAGCTTTTGACGAATTTGAGCGTTTTGGTAACAAAATAATGGTAACTACCTTTAGAAATTTGGTTAAATTTATTTAATCTATTTGACTTAGTACGACTAATCAATACTTTACTATCTGAAATGCCCTGAAGTTAAAATTCCGTGGAAATATTTTTTTTGCAATGAATAATACAGAATATCATGCCTACGTATTTTTTCCTACTTTACGCTCCCAGAGCTGTGCGTTTTATTGAATTTACCTATTTTTATTTCACTAAAGCGAGATTGAAATCAATGTTATAAATGCACGTTTTAAAGGAAAATGATTATGAAAGAAATCGGAAAACTCTTCGTCAAATAATCGCAAGTGTCGTCAAATTCCAATTGGCTTTCGAACAATTTATTTTTCTGTGCACATGAACTACTTGCATTGCATCAATAACCAACTTCGGCTATGCGTATGTTTCACTGACTCGTGATGTATTGACTCTGTCAATAGACTGAACACCTGGCTAATATCCATTCTTTTTCAACCGTAATTATGCATAAACTAATGCGAGTAAGACGCATTAACACCTTTCCACTTTCCTTTGTGCGTATCAACGTGTGAATTGGGTTCAAATTTCAACGTGAATGTCAAATATTGGTCGAAGTTAAGTCGCGGTTCTACCCTCCAGAATTCTTAGATATACTGCACGTCACAGTTTCTGTCCAGTTATGAAGAAATAAATGTTGAAGCCTTCGGAGGAAAGAGACTAATCGGCTCCCGGACACTACGAAGACGAACTCGACACGTACTTGGAAATGGAGAACAATTGGATCTATGCAAAACTGATAGTACAAATCTGCTTTCCACGAAAGAAAATCGTATATTCTCTAAAAAATGAACTGTTTGACGGTGCAAAAAGTGAAATTTTGCCTTTAGAAAGTTAGGCAATTCTGACGAACTTCATTCAAAACTCAGAAAGAGTGAGAATTTTACGGATAGGCAATCAAATTATATATGTAAGCTTAACTTTTAAACCTTTTTCGTGATTCCCGTAATAAATTACTGATTTGCGGAACAAATTTTATTACGAAGGGTGAAACTGCAATAAAATCATGATTGCAATACGAATGCCATTGTGTGACCTCATATTTTAGAAATTAATAATGGTGGGGGCCAATTTTGTCACTTCGAATAATCTTTAAAATAAACATTTTGCACGACAGGAAATAGATTATTTACCTGTTTCTCGTGTTGCGTTACGAGTTTTTTGCATCCGCTGTCTACCTTATTTTGCCAAATATTTCGACTTCGGAATACGGAGGTCTTTTTCAATGGAAAGAACATCACACGACCAATGTGACAATCAAACTGTCAAGTTGAAAATTTTAGTTTAAACTGACCCATTTATACTTTTGTTGTAGTAAAAAAGCACGATCCAACAACAATTATAAATGAGGCAGTTTAAACTAAAATTTTCCACTTGACATGTTGATTGCTAAATTGGTCGTGTGATGTGCTTTCCATTGAAAACGACCTGCGTATCTGGAGGTCGAAATATTTGGCAAAATTAGGTAGACAGCTCATGCAAACAACTCGTAACGCAAAATGAGAAACAGGTAAACTTCCAATAATATTTTTTTAAATTATCTCCGGCAGTTAGTTCAATTTTTAGGTCTGTTGATCACCTAGGCGCGTCATCAACAAATTTAATGTGAAATTCGTCCTTACTTTATAAGATTTTAAACTTCGTTTAATCAAATGTTGTAAATTTTATTTTATTTTTTGAATATATTTTAAATTGCATAATTAGAATGTAGTTGTTTTCAATTAAACATATGCAGACAAACAGGCTTTTAACTCCAACGTCTCACGGTGACACAGATATGCATCGGGAAACTAATAATGGTTCTAAGGCAATCGCACTAATGAACGGCGATCGGATTTTGAAAGAACCGCCTCAAACCAACTTGATAGAGCCTGGCCTGGAAAGTCAAATGGCTGTCCTTCGTCTAGAGCAATTATCTAAATTATCTGAATCGAAGGAGAAAATGAGGTAAACAAAAATTGCACGTAATTAACGGAACAAAAAAAAGTAACTGTAAATTATTTTATATGCTTGAGATTTCTCACCAACATATTGGGTTTATTGAAAGAACCATTTATTCCTAACTTGACAAAGCCTGATCTGGAAAGTCAAATGGCTGCTCGTTGTCTAGACCAATTGTTTTATTTTTCTTTATCAAAAGAGCAAACGAGTTAGACCATAATTGAAAGAAATTAGCAGCCAAATTATAAGTATATTTAAAATATAATAATTGTTTTAGTTTTTACATCAACGTATTGGAGTCATTGTATTGTACTATAATACATTTTTTATACGTTATTCGCCTTTACGCTTAATTTTAACATATAAACGTATGATTTGAATTAAACGAAACTCTCTTCAACAAACCTGTTTGACAAATGTTTATTTGAGTACAGTTCGTGGACGTGAAAGAAGCATCAATTTTATTTTTTAACCAGTTAAGCAAAAAGCAAAATTTCCATCACTTGCATGCATATAGTATGTGAAACTAATAAAATCGTGATTAGTACGTCTTATTATCAGTGCGTTAGATATAAATTTCAGCGCACGTTTCGACAGTCACGTTTACTTCCTACCTTTATAATTTACATTTAATGTCGTAATACGTCTATTCTTTTAACTCACGCTAGTTTCGTTCTGATTTTCCACTGCCTAAAAGGGTATTTGTATTTATTTCAGTTCAGCAATCTATGACAGCTTATTCATATTGACGCCTTACTTTTTTGGAATAAGAGGACTGATTATTCGACAAACATAAATTAGAAGAAATCAAGAAATAATAAATTTAGTAATACAGATTTATAAAATAATATGCTTTCATATTCATACTGCTGTTCCCATGTATAGAGATAAAATAAATTTCTTCAGACAGGAGAACTATTTATTTCTCATATTTTCGCCAAATATTTATAAAGCAGCGTTGTTATTTATTATTAAAATGCAAAAAAAACAAGAAAATTCAAACTAAGTGAGAGTTTGAAATTGGAGGACGTCCTAATACTCTATTATGTATTAGGTCTTACGCACCTAGTAACAAATTAGTTCAATTATGACCAGAAGAATAAATCAAAGACATGAGGACTGGAATGTATGATCGCGTGCACCTAAGTTTCGTGCTAACTGGCGAGTCATCATTTGGAGCCGGTATAACGCTCTTTACCTGCTATATATTTGGCGAGGAATGTGAGAAAATAGGACGTACAATCTCCCATACGAATGTGTAAACCTGCAGTAGTGAAGTTAACTTAATATAAAGTCATCATCACTAACCTAGTATACCTAATCACATATATATATATATATATATATATATATATATATGCTGAGTCTATAAGGCGTACCAACACTATGGCTATTTTATCAACATTATGGTACCGAAAAGTTACATGTTACCAACAATATGGTTACTGAGTCGATACTTGGTACCAACACATTGGATTTCAATGTATGCTAAAGTTTACCAACATATTGAGATTTAAAACGATGTCTGAACACACCTCTTACGCCAACAAATCCTTACATTCTGGCTTTGATCAAAATCAGTTACCACATTTCGCGGTAATCATTACATCATTCAATGATTTTTTATTACAATTAGATACTGATTGTGGCGGAGAACTAATATATATTCAATTGTGTATAAGGTTCTGCGCAGCTAGTAACGAATTATTTCAAAGGATAAACCAACCTATTGCATGAACAGAAAGTATTATCTGGTGCACGTTCGTTTCTTGCTTACTGGCGCCTCATCAGTAGGAGCCTGGTATACGCTTTTTACCCACTATACATTTAGGCGAGAAATGTGGTAAATAGGACGGTATAATTTTCCAAGTTTCCTCACTCAAATATATAGTGGTTAAAGGGCGTAATACCGGCTCATACTGATGAGTCGCCAGTATGCACGAAACGAATGTGCATGAGATTATACTTTCCGTTCATGCTGTCTTTGTTTTATCCTTCTGGTCACAACTGAACTAATTTGTTACAGAGTGCGCAACACCTAATACACAATTGAATATATATTAGTTCTCCGCCACAAACAGTATCTAACGTCCTAATATGTTCATTTGTGGATTCTAAAGAGAATTTATCTGGCGATATATCGTTTATCTGAGCACATAGAATTGCGTTATGAATTTTTAAGAACTCAAATTAAAAAGCTACAACTTTGTACCCGTAAACACAATTAAATTTATTAATGCGTATTTAAACCGCAATTAAATTGTTAAACTGCAATTTTATAATTTATACTGTAGCAACCGTCACAGCTGTTTGAATACATTCGATTTTCGTAACAAGCATTACACCACTATTTAGGTTAAATAAAATTTTCGAACCGAAATTAAACATCAATGTAGCGAATATCATTAATGCGACTGTCATCCATAGTAGATTTGATTACACTGCTCTTCACTGGAATTGTCAGTTGCACAATTTCGATGCAGTGATGAGCAACGATGTTGAACTATTATCGCCGAAATCTTGCAAGTTTTTATACTACGCAAAAGCATTAATTGCGCGATATGTGGCATTTTTTCCATTAAGTCATGCTTCCGGTTGTGAAATCCTGTGATTTTACCGTTCCATAATGAAGCTAAACAATCTAACAATAATTGATTGCGCGAGTGGTGGTAACAATTCTTGAAGTAAACACCAGTCCATTTGTATTTAACCAGTCGTCGAACAACATAACAAAACTACCGCCAGCCGCAACGCACTGACGCGTTTCCAACTTCCTTGATCGTCATCAGAGTACGACGGCAAACTGACTATCAAGGATCAAACCGCATTGAATATATATGGAAATCAAATTTAGATATGCGGCTCTCACCTCTAGCAGTCTTGCATACATTGAACTGGACTGGAAATGTCGGCTGCACAATTTCTATGCAGTCACGAACATTAACTGGTTGTAGCTTTCGCCACGTATACATATATAGGCAATACAATTTGACAATAATTGATTGCGCGGGTAGTGGTTAAAATGCTTTAAATCAAGTTTGCGAGCTTGACGTAAACACCAATCCCATTGTATTTATCCAGTCGTCGAACAACATAACAAAGCTAAACAATCATTTGTCACACGTAAATATGTGTCTCAAACTTCCTTAGGAGGTAAATCGCATAAAAAGGATTAAATCGAAATATATGCAATATTTATTTAAATTAATAAAGTCAGCTATTCCACAGCAGTTTTACATACTTTGTGCTTGACTGGAATGTCAGCTGCCAAAATTCTATTCATCTACAGAGTAATTGGCTACGCCTGCCGAACAAATTAATGTTGTTCCATCATCGCATTTCCGATTCATTCTTATAGTACAACTTCTATCCTAAACCACCTTTCCTTCTCTTAACCAAATTCAGCTAGAGCGACGGTTGCAGCTCCCAAAAATAGGTCAAGACAAACACGCAATGGCTTTAATAACAGGTTTTAGAGACAAAATTACAAAACCTCGCTGTCTAATATAGTCCTATCGTGTAGCGCTTGGAGACAATAATTCACAATATAAGCTGGGTTCATATAAAATCACCAAAGTATGACCTGCAAGCTAGACAAAAGTTCAACATAAAAAGGCATAAATACATCATTTCTACAAAACTACCCCTTTACGGCATTCCGGCTTCCGAGACGATATTACTAATTCTTTAGTTAGTTATAAAAAAGTACACACACATATATATATATATATATATATATATATATATATATATATATATATATATATATATATATATATATATAGTATATAGCCCAAAGTTCACACTGAAAACATAATTAAACAGTTTATAACGGTTTAAAATAAAGTACACAAACATGCATTAGCTGACTTGTTTCACAGAAATTCAATGAATTAATTTCTATTGCTAATGGCAACACAAGCGATACAACCAAAATAATAAAAGTACACGAAAGCACATTTTTAGAAAACAAAATGCATATAATAACAAAATTTATGTTTATTAAGGATAATGATACTTTTATTCATTGAATACTCCAATACACATTACAATCTTCAAGTTATTCAGGTTTCGGTTATTCATTGGTTTACTTGAATGAGAGCTAGTCTGATTGATAGCACTTGTAGGTCGGTAAAATCGTGATTCCTTTACATTTACAGGTGCACGAGTTGTTTTTAAAAAAATTAATTTATAGATTCTCACTGGTCCTGGGACTCTGAACTGACGTATCTTTAAAATGACTGTGTGCGCGGTTTTAAATATATGCTCCGAAATATCTCATTTTCCTGTATGTGTTGGGCTTTTGCAATCAATTTATGCGGTAAATGTTGTCAAATATCTTCGACCATTTGCTTCTTTATACATAAAATTTATATGCCACATAACGTACATAAAAATATTTAGACATTGAGTGATTTGGTGAGTATTTGCGATTGATCCTTGTCATTCAACCTCATGATTTTCTGTTTTCAGAAGGTGATATTAACGTTTATACTAGGGAAATTTTCTATATCTATTCGATTTCAACGCGTTGCATTTATTCAAAGTGGTAGATTTCCTACAAATTACTAAATTTTGCTGGTACCCATTGAAGAATGAATCGAACTTAGTCTGATGTTGAAATCTAAAAAACAATACTGGTGGGTTTTCATTCGTAAACCCTTCCTCAGGTGGCCTGGCTCTTTCTCGATCTGGTGTTCAGAGCGGTTATTCCTATTTCTGTTGACTAGATATTTAATCAGGTGTAGTGCAAAATTATTACTCAACCAGTGCTGAGGAAATAAACAGATGCAGAAAAACAAAAGTATAAGTCGCCTACAGATAAAAAATCAATCGTAGACAACCAATCGAATCTGCGAGACACTGAGAGAATTATCTAATCACTCACTCAGATAAACATTACAATCTTTAAGTCATTCACATTTCGGATATTTTTTGGATTATATGAATGAGAACTAGTCTGATATTTAGTCTTATTTCTATTTGTTGTTGGCAGTTTCTTGCGTGTTGATTTATTATTGAAGACAGGTAAATAATTACTTTGTATGTTTGAGTGCGTAAAGGGGGCATTCTTATTGTATTATAAAGTGTTGTACCAGATTTCGTTATTCTTGTATTGATGCATAAAATTTTGATTAGGCTTTCATTTTTTAGCTATTGCGTGTACGTATATTTTCCTCTCATATGTTGTCCATCATATCACATTATTCGCGAGGTTCATTTTGTCACCATTGTGAAAGAGCAGGATGTGCAGATTGCAGTGTAGATCGCTCCTATTGTTCTCTAACTTCTGCCAGTATATTTTCATTCCCATCGAACGACTGGTAACACTGGTAGCAGGAGTGATGAGCCTCGTCTGTAAACAAGATAGTTTCTGTTTTGTGTGATTCGTGGCCAGTCGTGTAAAATTTTAATTTGCTGGAAATTTAACATGTTTAGACCGGATACTTGTCGTTTAACATAAAGAGGCCTTGTATATTTCTAATAAATTTTCGGACTATGCATTGTGTAGAACTGCGAAACTCGTGACATTGGCAATGTGCCCCGTCTTACTTATATGCTCCGAAATAGATGATTTTCTTGACGGTGCCAGGACTTTTTTAATCTATATTTTCGGTAAATTTTGTTAGATTTTTAAAATTAATTGCCTTTTCGTATATTCAATCTGTAAACTTCCGCACATACATAAAAATATTATACATTCTGAATGATTTAGAAAGAATTGGCAATCAATCCTTGATATCCAACCTCATGATTCACTATGTGCTGAACAGGATGTTAACTTTTTCACGAGTGAAATTTTATTTTGTGATGCGATTTGACCGCCGTGAATTCATTTTGGCGGAAATAATTTTTTTGTGTCCTCTGTTGTACAAATTAGATGTGGTCTGATGTTGACATCTATGAACCGCACCGTGTAGATGTTTATTAGAAAAAAATTCTCCAGGTAGCCAAGCTCTTCGTGATTCGGTTTTCTATGCAAATTATATTTTGTCTGTGATATTTAGTTACACTAACGTTGTAATGGATGTATGGCTCGGTGAAAGTAGATTCCCTATGTATTGCCAGATGCAAATCATTGCTTTCTTCTCGAGTGAATTGGATGTACAAGAAGGGAAATGTGTTGCCTTTTTCTACCTCGAGAGTGAATTTGATGTCTGGATCGGCTTCATTGGCTTGTTTAACGAATTCTACTAGGTTTGCTACATCTGTAATGGGCAACGGTAGATTACCTACAAATCTTTCGTAAAGAGTGCGCCAGCGAATTGTGTTTCCAGTCTTGTTTGCTGACGGTAGTGCACGTATTCATCTGCTATAAGACGTATAATACCGTTTCTTATAGCTACACCAATTAGCAGTCTGAAATATTCACCTTCAAATGTGAACTGCGCTTTTCGTACATGCAAATTTGAGGTAATGGTGGTCCTAAGTGTCTATATGAAAACATTAAAATTCATTTTTAATCAGGTTACTCAAGATAACAGTTTTTTCCAGTGGAACATTAGCAAATAAAGATTGTACATCATGTGAGGCCTTGTTTGCTTTCTTGAACGTTTTTCTCCATCAATTCTTCTGCTAGCTAAAATAAATCTTTGCTAGTATTTGTGTATATGTTAGGCCGTATTTCCTGAAGTGTGTTTCAGAGATAGCTAATTTCTTTTGCGGTGAATTGATCACTGCCATGATAGGCCTCATCAAGGAACCACAAGAGGCTGTCGATGCTTCATGAGTTTTCGTCTTCCAAACGGGCTTGCGGCGTGTGTTCCAACTGGTTTCGCTTTTTGAAATGATTCAAAGAGTTCTGACCTGTTTTTGATATCAGTCACTTAATTTAAAATGATTTTCTCAATTTTTTTAATAGTTGTTAAACTGTATTTACGTTCGCTGTCTGGTTGGAATTTTGGTCGATTATTTATGATCTCGTTTATGAACGTACTATAATAATGAGTTTCAAATATAACAACTCATGGCCTTTTTTGCGTGTGGTATGTCGTATGGTTTTGACTGATTGTAGTTTCCTTATTTAATCTATGCGTTTCATTTTGTTGTTTTGACTGTAGTTTACATACTTAATGTGTTGTCCAAGTGCGTGGATTATCACTGTTTCAGTCCTAGTCCATTGCATGCTTCTGGAGCTATGCTTTTTGTTAATTAATTGTAGAATCATTCAATTCCATTGCGAATGTCTGTAATGTTGCGTGCGCTGAGACTCCTCTTAATGATGCAGGGTTTTGCTCCTAAATCGATTACTTCTTGCTCTCGTTTCGACGAAATAGCCTTTGACTAATTTTAAATAATGGAATATTCATTAATAGGAAATTTCGATTTGGCAAAGAATTTGTCTAGGCATCTTGTGAGATTATCTTATTTCTTTTTCATCGGTCATTCTCTTCGATGTTTCTAGCTTCTTTGTAAAAACTTGCAAATTGTTGAGTGAATGGTTGAATAAATCTCTCAACGTCTTGCAGATTTCATTGGTTGCCTTCGATTGCATAAAGCAATTGACGGCATATCATTTTATTTTTCTGTATCTGTTTATTTCTTCAGCATTGCTCGAGGAATATTTTTGCACCACACCTGATTAGCGATCTAGTCAACAGAATTAGAAAGATCAGCTCTGAACACAAAATCGAGAAAGAACTAGGCTACCTGAGGAAAGATTTACTAATGAAAGACCACCCGGTTTTTGTAGATTTTAACATCAGACTAAGTTCGATTCATTCTTCAGTGGGTATCAATAACTTTTTTATTTGCAAACAATTTTGAAGCAAACAATCAGTCTCAATAAATGCACGGCGTTTAAATCGAATCAATATAAAAGATTTCTCTAGTGTAAACGTTAATATCACCTGCACACAGAAAATCATGATGTTGAATGCCAAGCATCAATCACCAATATTCACTAAATAAACCGATCATTATCCGCAATAAACAAAGACTTTGTTATTAAATTCATTTTGTTTTCCCAAATATGTGCTTTTTGTGCGTTTAATATTTTGGTATAGATTACTTGTGTTATCATTAGCGACATAAATTTATTCATTAAATTTCTGTGGAATTAATTAGCTAATGCATGTTAATGTACTTTATTTTAGACCGTCCAAGCTATAAGCGTTATAAACTGTTTAATAATATTTTGTTGTGTGAATTTTGGGATATATCTATTCATTTGTGTACTTTTGTTATAACTAATTCAAGAATTATTAATATCGTCTCGGTAGCCAGAATAGCGTGAAGCGGTAGTTTTGCAGAAATTATTCATTTATGCCTCATATAAACTTTTGTCTAGATTGCAAATCATACCTGGGTGCTTTTATATGAACACAGCTTTTATTAAGAATTATTGTCGCCAAGTGCTACACGGTGAGATTAGATTAGCCAACGAGGTTATGTAATGTTGTCTCTAAATCCTATGATTAAAATTCATACAATCCTTTCCATGTGCATTTTATTAAGGCTCGCATTCCAAAAGAATTGCATTAATGATATTTGCTACATTGATGTTTGATGTAGTTTCTAAGATTTTACTTAACTTAAATAATGGCATAATGCTTATTATGGAAATCGAATGGATTTAAGCAGCTGTGACGATTCCTACATTCATGTATCCAACTAAAATATTTTAATTTATTGTTAAGCACTAACGATACAGAAGGACCATTATCCATTATAAATATTCAATTTTTCATTAAATTTGTTTTCGTTTCTTAAAAATATACTGTGTAGTTTTAAAAGGCTATGGACATTATAAACAAGAATATATAGGTAAATCTCAGGGGTTCAAGACATTAATATGATGATGATATTACTGATGATGATGAGGAGGATGATGATGTTGATGATATTGATGATGATGATAATGATTGTGACGAACATTTTAATAATGATGTCAATAATGATGATGTTGATTTTGATAATAAGCATGATGATGTTAATAATTATGTCGATGTTAATAATGTTAATAGTGATAAAGGTGATTATGCTGATTTTGACGATAATGATTATGATGATGATGATGTTGATAGAGATGATCATGGTGATGACGTTGTTGATGATGATTTTGATGGTGATATTGATGATAATGTTGATTGTGATTACGGCGATGATGTTGATGTTGGCGATAATGATTATTATGGTGATGACGTTGCTGATGATAATGATTTCAATGATGATGATGATGATGTTGACGGTGATGCGTTGATTTTAAAGATAATGATGATGATGTTAATGACGATTTTGATGACGTTGATGATGTTGACGTTAATGATAATGATGACGTTGATGATGATGATTATTACAATGATGTTGTTGATGATGATGATGATGGTGGTGTTCACGGCGAAAATATTGATTTTATTGATAATAATGATGATGATGATGATGTTTATGGTGATGTCGATGATGATGTTGATTTTGATCATAATGATGACTTTGATGATGGTGTTGATGGTGATGACGATAATGGTTTTTAATTTTTATGATAATTATGATGATGATGATTGTGATGATGATGGTGATGATGATGTTAATGATGAAGGTACTGATGGTGATGACGATGATGATTATGATGATAATGATTATGGTGATGACGTTGATAATGTTGATTCTGATGATAATTATGATTTTGATGACGAGGATGATATTAATGATGATGATGATGATGATGATGATAGTGATGACGGTTAGGATGTTGATGATGATGATGTGTTTTATGATTATATAAGGATGGTAATGGTGATGATGTTGATGATAATGATGTTGTAGATTTTGATGATGATGTTAATGATGATGATGATGATGATGATGATGATGATGATGATGATGATGATGATGATGATGATGATGTTGAGGATGATGATGATGATGATGATGATGATGATGGTGGTTGTGGTGGTGATGATGATGATGATGATGATGATGATGATGATGATGATGATGATGATGATGATGATGATGATGATGATGATGATGATGATGATGATGATGATGATATAGATGATGGTTTTGATTTTGATGATTTTGTCGCAGATGATGATGGTGATGATGTTGATGATGATGATCATGATGATGGTGACAAAGATATTGATTTTGATGATAATGATGATGTCAATGATGAATTTGATGATGATTCTGATGGTGATGATGATGATGGTTTTGGTGTTGATGATAATAATGATGTTAATTATAATGATTTTATTGATGATGATATTGATGACGGTTATGATGTTGATGATGATGATGTTGTTTGCGATTACAATAAAAATGGTGATGGTGATGACGATTGATTTAGTAAAAAATATCTCTAATATTATCTTTTTTCGTTATAAATTAATTCACCTATTTTAGTGGTTGAGCTAATGCTGGCCTGCCGTTTGTTGACACCACAATGTATATTTATTTCGAGAGTCATTTACGGCTAACTTGCTCAGAAATGTACCCTACCTTTAACCATAGCAGATAGCCAAAATTAACGTAGTAGATAAAATAGTTCCTTTATTATCTTGTATTTTTAAATTTACTTTAAATGTCGTTGAATATTAGAGCAAGTATAGCTTAAAAATAGTAATGGTATTTCTTTATCTAAATGCTCACGTGATAATCCTGTTTTGTAAAGACACAGTTTGGTTGACGAGTCGGTACATGGTACCAACAAGATGGATTACAATGAATGCAAACATAGTGTTAGTACCATGTACCTTTTCAGTACTATAATGTTGGTATCGGTTACTGACACAATAGCCATAGTGTTGGTATCCTTTACAGACTCGGTAGATATAAATTATATAGGATGAGTTAGCGTGGAACCGGTTAAATGCAATGTGAACTGTTTCTATCCCCAGTTGGCGATATTTTTTAGTAGAATAGTTATCCTCAATAACATAGTAAGTTCTAATTCTAATATATAACTTATATTCAAGTGTGTATTAGGTGTTGCGAACCTAGAGACAAATTAGTTCAGTTGTGACCAGAAGGATAAACCAAAGACAGCATGACCCCGACAACCATAGTGTTAGTACCATGTACCTTTTCGGTACTATAATGTTGGTATCGTTTACTGACACAATAGCCATAGTGTTGGTATCCTTTACAGACGCGGATGATATATATATATATATATATATATATATATATATATATATATATATATATATATATATATATTATAGAGTGAGTTAGCGTTGAAGTCGCATTGTCAACACTATACGATGTTAGCTACTCCACTGCAGGTATACACATTCGTCTAGGAGATTGTTTCGTCCTATAATCCCACATTCTTCACCCAAATATATAGTGGTTAAAGGGCGTAATACCGGCTCCTATTGATGAGTGGCAAGTAAGCACGAAACCAATGTGCATGATTACTTTCCATTCATGCTGCCTTTGGTTTATCCTTCTGAAATATTTTCCGTAAGTTAGGTACATACGTGCATTTGTTCTGCTCACGCAAGTGAACGTGTCGTACGAAATAGTAAAATTACCTTACGTCGTCCATACTGAAGCATGTCGACTTTCAATGGTTATCCAGAGAGAACAGCAGCTGCTTTTATATATATTATAGCAAAGATTATTTACTTCAGGTTTGAAAGATTGATATAAACACCAATCCTATCATATATCAAGTTCTAAGTATAAACTAACCTCTTGTTATGTAGAAAAGGCAATTCATCCAAGAAACCAGTTGTTCCCATATTGCAAACTCTTCATGTACAGTCCAGAATTTTGAATGTCAAGGGCTCGAAACTATACACGCCTGAATTTGCCGCAAAATGTACTTGTACCTAGACAGTACATGAACAGTTCCCAGTTGGGATGAAAGTGGTCTAATGGATGTATTGCGTTTTCTACATAACACCATGCTTACTTTGTACATGCCATTGTTTTCATAATGGGATTGGCCTTTATATCAAACTCGCGAACTTGGTTTTTAATAATTTTTTATCACCGCCCGCACAATCTATGTTCGTATAATTATACCAAAGTTTTTCTTTAAATCTATCTTGATAATTTATTCGAATATGTATATTTTTCATCTTTTTCTCTTGCCTTGACTCTTATTGTTGTTGTAACCAGACTCTATGTTGTTTGGGCTTTGTCCGCAATGTTATTTTATTTATTTATACTACATGGTGAATTTTGATTGTTCCACTCCAGTGACGACGATTTGCTGTACTTGGACTTTGTAACGGAATTAACTCAAAACGCGTTAGTTCGTGGCGTTTACACAAATGAGTAAGTCTTTCCAACTGCTTAGTTGATGATAACTTTTTAATTGCATATTTTATTTACATTTCTCCGACTAAAATTATGCATATTCTTAATCGTTCAATTTTGCTCTCGTTTATATGAGATTTTCTATTAGACTTTGCATTTTTCTTATGTGAATTTCAAAAGGTTAGTCCATTCTCGTTTTGGTCGACGATGCTTCCAATTTGACTTATTTAGATCTCCTTTTATTAAATAGGCCGCATTTTTTTAAAAAAATGACGTATCTGCTGGCGCGATTTTCCGTCATCGGATACATTAACAGAAACTATTGTCATCAATCGTTTCACAGTTAAACTTTATTTATTGTTGTTATTGGCTTTACTATTCTGCTTCATTACTTTCCCGGTCTCTCGATGATTACAAACACCTTGTTGTGCTCAAAAAGGAAAAGGTAATTAATCTATTCCATTTTGCGCAACACTTTTCTTTTGAAGTATACACTTGCCAACATAAAATAAGTATTTCATAGTACAGCAAAGGCAATGCATCCAGTAGACCGGTTTCGTCCTTATTAGGATCTCTTCAAGGACTTCAAGATTTTGCTGCGGACAGGGCTCAAATCTGGAAAAATTTATTTGAATCACAGTTGCGATCTTCATGCAAATACCACTCCCATTATATGCATACATTTATTTCTCAGTATAAGCTAGGCATTTTATAATGTAGAAAAAGTAATTCATCCTGTAGATCGTTTCCTCCTTCACGTACTGTCCAGAATTTGCCGCGGAACAGGCTCGCACGATGGCGCGTCTTCTTCGGAATCTGTTACCCTAACTACTGAGCCATCCTGCCGCACGCTAAAAACAATCTTCAGTTAAATGTTAATTCATTTTTTTTTGTTGAAATGCGAGCTTTAATAAAATTCATTGTACCCTTCTTATGTGCAAAAACAAAAAGAAATTTTATCAGATATAAGAAAATTTTCTTTCTCATGGTCTTCTCAAATATCTACTCATGAACATATCTTTATATATAAATTGCAGCCGGATTTATGTAAGCAGAAGAAGCACGTACAAGCATTGAGCTTGAACTGGATGTGACGCACGCAATTCGATTGGTTTCTATTTTTCACACTCGCTTTGTTCACATATTTCTATCTTGTTTTGCTTTCCAATTTATATATAAAGACATGTTTATTTGTTAATATTTCCTTTAGGTGGAGCCCATATAGTGTCTCTTCTGATCTAATGTTACAAATAATCACCTACAATCTTTTTTTATAGAACAGACGCCACGCTACATTGAGAAGCTGTATTCAATTGAACAGGTATGTAATTAAATGATCATTGATTACGCGGGTGGGGATAATTAATATTAATTGTATACAGGTTCAATTGAATACCACATCCCCAGGTAGTGTGGTGTCTGTTCTATAATGGCAGATTTGGAGTGGCTAGTGGGAACTTTAGGTCTAAAGAAATGTCAAATATGCTCCACTTGATGGAGGGGAAAACCAAAATCTTGATTTAGTATATAATTCAAAATTATGTGTAGCGTGCGGTAGGGTGGCCCAATATTTAAAGTCACAGATTGCAACATAGACGTGCCCAGGTTCGAGCCCTGTTCTAAGCAAATTCTGAACAATACATGAAGCGCTCTCAATTTTGACGAAGCGGTCTACCGGATGAATTGCCTTCGCAACAATATAAAATGCGGCACTATACAAAGATTGTATAGTATCGCATTTCCAATGGTTAGAATGAACGATATTGAAGCCTTTAGAAGAAAAGGACGAATAGGCACCCAGCCCGATCGAAGACAAAACAGATTCATACGTGGAAATTGTGATCAATCGGATCTTTGTAAAACTGTTAGTGCAAAGCTACAACCCGCGTACGCAAAACGCGGCATTGCAAAAAAGATATAAAAAACTGTTTGTATGATGGAAAGAGGAGTACATTTATCAATGAATCCTTTAATTAGAATGTGTTTTTGCATGATTTTTGCTCGGTATGCTAAAAAAGTAACAAATGCTGTAGTTTTTCACAAATCATCTGACATGCATTCAAAAAAGTATTTTGGCAACTCAAGAAAGGCAAAGACAAACTCTATATGCAGTTAGGTGTAACCAAATATATATCATTTAAAATTCGCATACGCTTTAGAACAGTGTTTACGAATGTGACCGATAATGCAATATTCCGAAGAGCAATATATTCTTTACTAGTAATGTAATACGACAGCAATTTGTTTTTAATACATTGCAAAAAAATTGTATCATTTAATCAGTTTTACGAAGCAACTAACTGATCTATGCTTTAATTTACACGAGATTGTTCCAGTTTCCTAGCAGGCAATTTGTGCTGCTCTCAGAACTTTGGTTCGCGCGAATTGACTCTTGTGAAAAGGGCAATCATTGGTTGCTGCTAGGCTATGGGCTCTTTAAATCAAGTTAGCGAGCTTGATGTAAGCACCAATCCGATTGCATTTAACCAGTCGTCAAAAAAATTAGCGAAACTTACCAAAGTCACACCTACTGACAGGTTTTGACATTCTATGATTATCATTAGAGTACGATGGAAGACTAACTAGTGAGAATCCAAACGCAATGCATACATATTGAAAAAAAAATTAAATATTCGGCTCTCATCTCAAGTAGTCTTGCATGCATTATACTTTAATGAAAATGTCGCAAAATAGCAATGACTCCGAGGTAATAGTGTTTCTTTTTCATTTTTTTAATTATTACAGGAGTCTAAATTGCTTATTTGATGAAGCTGTTCAACAGCACCTGCATCGCTTGGATTTGGTAATAATTTATTTTCAAAACTTTCACGTTTTCGTAAAAAATATTGTTACTCAAGGCTCTATTTCTATTATTCTATTCTAAGACTGATACATCAACAACAAAAGCCACGTATATCCATAAAAAGTTTAGGTAATAAAAAAAATTACAAAAGAAAGGTAAATAGTTAATTTAATAGGACAACTGAATTCGACTAATAAGCCAATGAATTATTCTGTTAATTTCAATTTAATGACAGCTTGATTTAAAATTACGATTTAAGCAAAAATAGTTATCCTTTTTAAAATTTTTCGTGATCAAACGATTCTAAACGCACAACTTCGCTATTTTATCGCTGTACTGTATCTAAAATATAAAATCAAAATAAAAAGGCACCACATTGTGCTATATATATATATATATATATATATATATATATATATATATATATATATATATATATTGCCTCTGAAAATTACAAGTATATTTCTTTAATTAGGAAGAAAAGACACATTAATAAAAAAATGGATAAAGGCCATTAATTTAGAGAATACTAATCTCCACTTTACAATAATTCATTTATATACATCCTGGGTTTTAATTTTAATATGTAGGTGGCAAATAGGTTGACTCGGTTTAACATCTATTTCTAGTTTGGGCTGATTCATAAGTGTATACGCGTATGTGTCTGTGTGTGTATTTGCTTGCGTGTAAATATCTTTCTCGATGTATTGCAAAGTGATGTCTGAGATCTGGTCATTCTTCTATTGACGGATTGAAAGTTAACCAACTTTCCGCATTTATATATATATATATATATATATATATATATATATATATAAGCGAACAATTATTGCGCGGACGTTGATAGCATTTACTATAATCAAGTTGGCGAACTTTATCTAAACACCTGATCCATTAAGTACATAAATCAGTTAGAATAGACTAAGAATTGTATAGTGCCAAAAAGGCAATTCATCCCGTAGACTGGTTTCGTTGTTATTGAGAACTCTTCACTTACTGGCCAGAATTTGCTGCAAACAGGACTCGAACCTGGGCACGTCTGCTTTGGAATCTGGTGCTCTAACCACTGAGCCACCCTGCTGCACACTACACGCAGTTTTCAATCATATACTAACTAATGCAGCTCGGTTAGTCTTTTCTTTTTAAGTTTGTTGTCAATCCGTTCGAATATTTTTTGAGTCTGGTAAAAGAGGTGTTTGGCCCTGCCTGGAGGCTAGTAAATTGTTGTTGTATTTAGGGATTCGTGGCCAGTCGATTAGAATATCATGTTGATGAAACTTTTGAATGGTTAGGCTAGGTGTTTGTTGTTTACTATAAAGGGCTTCATATATATAGTAACTTTTCTGATATATTTTCTGAAAGACGACGAGGATACCGTCAAGCAGGTTTTCCGCAACTTACCAACTCAATAGTTGCACGGCGCCTGAATAGAATAACTACGGAGCAATTTCCCAGTGTTAAAGTCAATATTAAATTTAGCAACAAAGAGAATCATGAGACTGGATACCAAACATCACTTACCATTTCTCTCCAAATCATGCATAGTCTAAAAATTCTCATGTATGTGCGGTAGCACATATAGTGGACGTACAAAGAAGCAATTCATCAACGGAATCCAGCAACATTAACCGCCAACATTGATCTAAATCAGCTATTTCTGATCATGTATTAGAAACGGGCATGCAGTCAATGTGACTAATTTCTCAATACTACATAAAGCAAAATTAGAAAACATACTTTATATAAATCAATAAAAACCTAGCCTAAATATAAATGAGTTTCATCAACATGATATTCTAATAGACTGATCACGAATCACAAAACCCAACAATTTACTAGCATCCAGGCAAGACTTTAAATAGTATCCTTTACAGACTCGGTATATATATTATATAGTGTTAGTTAGCATTGAAGTCGCATTGTCGTTGACTTTAGATAATGTTAGCTTCACTATTACAGGTTTACACATTCGTCTAGGAGATTGTACCATCCTATTATTCCACATTTTTCTACCAAATATATAGTGGTTAAAGGGCGTAATACCGGCTCCTACTGATGAGTCGCCAGTAAGCACGAAACGAATGTGCATGAGATTACACTTTCCGTTCATGCTTCCTTTGGTTTATCCTTCTGGTCACAACTGAACTAATTTGTTACTAGGTTCGCAAAACCTAATACATACTTGTTTGGTAGACTGTTTTCTTCTCTGGCCCGTAATACGACTGTCTCTGTTTAATTCTCCTTTTTAATAATTGATTAAATTAATTTTCTTGGTTAGCTGTTAGACATTAAATCGTTAATTGCTTTATTATATTCATTTTCTTTTGAATCTTGACTAACCAACCAGTCAATTTTTGAAAAGCAGCCACAAACAGTTGATAATTTATTTTGAAACGGCACAAAACTGCTGTAATGCAAATACTGTGAAGACCATCCTGGTTTATGGTAAATTTTTCTGTTTAATTTACCATTAGTTTATTTCTTTATTAGTACATCTAGGAAAGGCGGACTATCATCTTTCTCGTGCTCTGACTTAAAGCCGATATTGTTGTTGAATTTTGAAGCAGTGTTCGTGATTGCGACCTGTTCTTAAGGACAAGAAATATATCATCCACGTACCGTATATATTGAGCACATTTACTTATGCCACTCTTTAATGGTGTGTTCTTTTGGTGTCCTAGAAAAATCTCATCCAACACTGGAGATAAGGGGCTCCCCATTTCCACACCATCAGTCTGTTTGTAGATGCTTTCATTAAAATGAAACCGTCCGTCTCTCCTGCATAATAAGATAATCTTGCGTAGAGTGTGACCTAGCACCGGCGATAGTAACATCTCGTGTTTGTAGGGCTGAGACTATTTTCTATTACGCCTTGTAGTTTAATTACATAACATTCTATTTATGAGTAGTCAAAAGTTTTTCTATCGTATATACACGTTTTGCGTTGTCCGCCCTTCAATCATTATTATAAAAAGCAATACATAAGTAACTAAAACCACTGTTTACTTCTATCTTCGATTGCGCGGGAAGTGATAATAGTTATTTAATCAAGGATGCGATCTTTGTAAAAACACTAATACTTGCTTTACTGCGGCTGACTCCTTTTGGAGGATAAGCCGGCTCCACATTTCATGGAGTTTCTTGGGAATTTGATACAAGTGGTGTCCCCACACACTAATCCCATTATATATAAATTTGTTAGTATCAACTTAACATTGTATAAGTTAACAAAAAAGTAATCCAGTAGACCGTTTTCATTTTTATTGGAAATTCTTCAAGCACTGTTCGCGATAAATTCTCTAGAGTACTTGAAGAGTCCGATGTGGACGAAACCGATCTCTTTAAATTAATTTCCTTTACTTCCATATAAAATACTTACGTTTTATTAAATAATTTCTGTATAATGTGGTTGGTGTTTATATCAAGGTCGCAAAATATTTATTGTTGCGTCTATGTGAAACAAAGGCGAAATCAGCAATCGAAGCAAAAATATCTATTTAACTGTGGGTGGGTCCAGCTAAAATGCTTTCTCGCCTAATGTTTTCTTTTCCCACACCTTAAATAAAAAATTTATAGACAACTGTAGAAAGCAAAATGTTTCAAAATGATATAATCTTTTGTTTCGGATCGGATCTGTTTTGAAATTATGTAGATTGACTTTTCTAAAATCCATTGTTGCTCAGACAACATTAATAGCAACTTACACGTCCAATATTGCATAAAGAATAGCACAAATTGAGGCTAATAAATCAAGTGGCTCTAGAATACTTTGTACGAATACCAAATAAAACGTTTTATTGAGACCTTGGTTAGTCAAATCTCGTTCCTGATGCGATGTCTTCCAAAAAATAAGCATGATTTCTAAAATGAAATAAATTTAATTTTTCTAAAAAATCTTTTGTAGCGCAAAATGAATGCTGCACTAGTTAAGATAAAACAGCAACTCGGCTTGCCTTTTGATGACGGAGTTAGCCTGCGGCCTACCCCTTTAGTACAGCCAATTTTGCCTGCTTCACTTATTGAAAATTCCAGCGTCATAGGCGGGTCGAGTTCAAATCTGTCAATCATAACTGAAGGTCATTTCAATCCGATGGACACCAGCTTGTCTGCGCTTGGTGACAATTTTTCAGGTATTGATGAGAGCACTTCGGCGGCGACCAAATATTGCGATGACAAGGCACGGTTTTTAAATCCGGAGATAAGCACAAAAAATAGGAATTCGGATAGAAATGTAATAAATGATACTGATTACAGCGCGACAGAAGAGAATAGCGGTCGATTGAAGGAATATCCATTCGAAAATGACACAAATGATGGCAAAAAAATAAAACATCAAAAAGGAGCGAGAGAATTGAATCTTAACGCAGACACTCTTCAGATGAGTACAATATCGGAATTTTCGAAAGTACATGATTCGCCTCGTACCTCAGCAGAACTTCCAGTAAAGGGCCCTTACAAAACAAAACCGCCATTCAGAGTATCACCTGAAGCAGAAGATAATCCAATAGAGTTAACCGAGGAGCAAAATTGCAATAATTTCTATGCAGACGATTTTGAAGAAGCTGATCCTGGTCTATCGTCCTCTAAAGAGATCCAGATGGATACTTTGCAAAGCAATGCAACTACATTTGAAGATGGTATCCTCAAGTAAGATTAAGAAAGTTAAAAATGAAACTACCAAAGAAATTTTAGTATAATAATGATAATCATATAATGTCTACAAATACATGTCAACAGTGAAATGATTTTATGACACAAATTTGGTCAATAAAATTCTTTAAATCAAGTTTGCGAGCTTGAAGTAAACACCAATCACTTTGTATTTAACCAAACGTCGAACAACATAGCACAACTACCGCCAGTCACAGGTACTGACGCGTTTTAACCTTCCATGATCATCATCAGAATACGCGTCAGTGCATGCGACTGGTGGTAGGTTTGCTGTGTTGTTCGTCGAATGGTTAAATACAATGGGATTGGTGTTTACTTAAAGCTCGCCAACGTGATTTAAAGAATTGTTACCAGCAACCGTGCAATCATTGATTGCTTAATTTTATATCCACGATTTTCTTTCGTGGTCTTTTGATTAGCCTTCATATTTCCGCATTGATCTGATTAATCTTCATTTTCACGTACACGCCGTGTTCTGCTGTATGATGGCTGGGCGTTGAGTTTACCCGTCACTCGTTAGGCTTCCACGCCATTCTTGCTAATAACTTGAAATGAAAGTCAAACTGATCTTCATTAGTTGAAGTTTCGGTACCTCAATTCCGGTAACTTTTACCGAAATCTTGGAAATCTTGATTTCTTGAAAAGTTTACTTTTACACTTTATTGGTTGTTATAAACCAGATGACCTATAAGGCTTATTGTGGTGGATAGGTACAATGATGAAAAACAAATATTTGCTTAATTACCATAAATTTAAAGGTAAACAGATTATGATAATTATTGTTAAACAAACTTCTTCCAGCTGTTTTATTTTACCAGTTTCGAACTAAATTAATTCTAACACGAAAAGTCGGAAAATTTTTCATGCCTTGCGCGGTGTACAAAATCACAATTTAATCTTTCTACGACGACTTATCAACCGGTTAAATGCAATGTGAACTTTTTCTATCCCCAATTGGCGATATTTTTTTAGTAGAATAATTATCCTCAATAACATAGTAAGTTTTAATTCTAATATATATCTTATATGCAAGTATGTATTAGGTGTTGCGAACCTAGTAACAAATTAGTTCAGTTGTGACCAGAAGGATAAACCAAACACAGCATGAACTTGGAAACCATAGTGTTAGTACCATGTTGATATCGGTTACTGACTCAATATTCATAGTGTTAGTATCCTTTACAGACTCCGTATATATATTATATAGAGTGAGTTAGCGTGTAAGTTGCATTTTCGTGACTTTATATTATGTTAGCTTCACTACTATATGTTTACACATTCGTCTATGAGATTGTACCGTCCTATTAACCCACATTCCTCATCCATATATACAGTGGTTAAAGGGCCTAATACCGGCTCCTACTGATGAGTCGCCAGTAAGCACGAAACGAATGTTCATTAGATTATACTTTCCATTCATGCTGTCTTTAGTTTATCCCTCTGGTCACAACTGAACTAATTTGTTACTAGGTTCGCAACACCTAATACATATTTGCATATATATTAGCTCTCCGCAACAAACAGTATGTAACTGATATAACTTATATGCCTTTGGTGAAGGCTGATGACCTGTTACGATAATTCTAGTCGAGCACAATATACGCGAGACTACTATGGGCAAGATTCTCAAATTTGTTTTCATATACATATATATATATATATATATATATATATATATATATATATATATATGGGTGTGTGTGCGTAGGCGTATCCTCGTGCTCCAATTACAATCACGGAAGTTCGAAACGCTTAAGAAGGTTATCTTTGTTATGCGCCTGGTTAGATACAATTGGATCGGCGTTTATCACAAGGTGGAAAACTTTATTTATAGAAGTATTTTTCTATTTGCGCAATCGATTATTAGCAAACTGTGTAACTTATGCATGTGTGGCGAAATGTGCACAACAGTTGTTTTAGCGACTGCAGAAAAATTGTGCATCCGACATTTAAAGACAGGTGAAACGATTTCAAGTCTATTACGAGGAAAGCTACATATCTCATTTCCCATGCCATATATATATATATATATATATATATATATATATATATATATATATATATATTAACTAAGGTGTGATTCTCGTTAGTCAGTTTGTTGTCGTCTTCTGATGTTGACCATAGAAGGTCGAATCGCGTCAATACAACTGATTGGTGGTAAATTAGCTATGTTGTGCGATGGGTTAAATACGACGAGATTGTTGGTTGTCACAAGCTGACAAACATGATTTCATGCGGTAAAATCAGCCTGCACTTGTACCAACACTATGCCATCATTAAAATAAGGATTTTCACATTTACCTGTTATCACAGACATAAGACAATCTCAAAAACGTCTAAAGACTACTAACGTTGTATATCTTTTCATTCGAAGAAGCTCGAGTTGGACATTTAATATGCCTAGGTAGAGGCGAAATTCAGAATGAGCTTTCATGTGCAACTATGTAAATTAACACGACCGTGGAAATTTTCCATTACCTCGCAACCGGATTTTAGTCTTGTTATTTGCAACCTGGCCAATCTTGTAATTTTGTTTCCTGATGTTTATGGAAATAGTTTATAAATAAACATATTTCTATCTTGTAAATGAAGGATTTAATTATGTATTTGTAACTTTTTTTCACGTGACTCAAAAGCATAGTTTCATTGGTTATGAAAAGATGGAACACATTTTGGTCACTTAATGGAAAAAAGTTGTGTTTAAATCAGTTTGATATGGTGTAAATGGTAACATTTTTGATCAACTAGAATAAGAATATAATAAAATTCAGAATTTCTCAAATTGAGACATACATGTTGAGCTTATTGGCTACCAATCTACTAAAACTAGCTATAAAACCCAAAGACACGATATAAATGGTCAATTGATGTGGGAAAAGTGGTCTGTCCAATCACTTTGGTGAATTCGTATTAAGAAATTGGATTGATTCAAATCTAACTCAATTACTATATATATATATATATATATATATATATATATATATATATATATATATATATAATGTTAGGCATTAATAATCTGTATGCTTTATATTTAAACAAAACATGACATAAGAAAAAATAATCAATTATTCAACTAGACTGTTCGTCCTTAGCAAGCACTTGCATACAACTTTCATCTGTTTACTAAATTGAATTTTTGGGACCCTTATTTATTTCTAATGACTCCTGTTGCGTATCGTGTTTGACATTAAGTATTACCTAGTCATCCATGCCCACAATTATAAGGCTTACACTGTAACACCCAGTGAATTGTTATGGAATTCAAACAAAATTACAGGATACCTACATATATATATATATATATATATATATATATATATATATATATTCATTAATAGTCTCTCGTAGAAAAGGGGCGACTGCGTTACTTCAATAAATTTATCGTTGCCATTTTCACCATTGTTTAAAATATATGAACAAAACAACGTACTCAAGGAATAAAATTGATTAAAAAAATATTATTTCCACCAGTACCTACAGCCGTTATTCTAGATTCGTTGATATTCTCGTTCATCCAATCCCAACTGAACATTTGTCGTAACCAATCCCCTCTTCGTTATGTCAATCTTTGTTTTGCGCAATGAATCTCCAATAAGCACGAAAGCATGTGTACATGAGAGCGTACTCTTCGTTCATACTGTGCTTCGATATACGTTTTTTGGTACCATGAACCTATTCGGAAACCATACTGTTGGCATCACGTATCGGCTTAACAAACAGATTTTGATATCTAGATATAAACATTTGACCTATTATGTATATACATTTGCCAGTATAAACTAAGTATTGTATAGTGTGAAAAGGCAATTCATCCAGTAGACCAGTTTCGTTTTTATTGGGAACTCATTACATACTGTCCAGAATTTGCCGCGGACAGGTTTCGAACCTGAGCACACCTGCACCACCCTGCCGCACACTATACATAATTTTCAGTTGTACACCAACTAATGTATTTGATTAGCCTTTACATTAAATATAGTCTTAAATGCCATCCCTCTTTCCACACTATGCAATACTATGTTTATACTGTCAAACGTTTGAACATAATGGATCAGATGTTTATATCAAGATCGCAACCTTGATTAAAGCAACTGTTTTCACCGTCCGCGCAACCAATGTTCGTTTAATTATATAAATGTTCAATTCAATACCACTTCCCCATGTAGCGTTGTGTCTGTTCTATAATGAAAAATTGGGGGTGGTTAGTTGAATTTTCGGGTCAAAATGGATGCAAAATATGCTCCACTTAAAGAAAAGACTCACCAAAAACATTATTGAGTATATTACTGAAAATAGTGCGTTGTATGGCAGGGCGGCTCAGTGGTTAGAGAACCAGATTCCGAAGCAGACTTGCCCAGGTTTTAATCCTGTCAGCGGAAAGTTCAGGACAGTACGTGGTGAGCTCGCAATAATGTCAAAACCGCTCTCTACACTATACAATACTTAATTTATACTGTATAGTGTATGTACATAATGGGTCAAGTATTTATATTAGAATTGCAACCTTGATTAAAGTAATTGATATCAACGCCTGCGCAACCAATGTTCGTTTAATTAAAGTGTTGGTAACATTTAGAGTCTCAGTATATATTTTATGTGATGAGTTCGCTTGGAAGTCGCATTGTCAAATTCTTTATATGAAGTTAACTCCATTACTGTTTTTATACACAGTGGTATAGGAGAGCGCATCGTTCACTTGTCCTAAATTACTTGAATAAATTTCTAGTGGATATGGGGCACTATATATTTGGATGAGGAATGTTGAAAATAGGACGGTACAATCTCCTATACGAATGTGTAAACCTGCATTAGTGAAGCTAACTTCACTTCTTCGACAATGTGACTTTAAAGCTAACTCACTCCTATATATATATATATATATATATATATATATATATATATATCATATATTTATTGTTACCAGTTTCACCATTCTTTAAAATATGAAAAACAACCTTTATTACATTGAATAACATTTATAATTAAATCTTATTTTACCGGTATCTACATCCATTATCCTGGATTCGTTAGTATATTCGTTCGTCCAATCCCAACTGAACATTTTTCGTAACCAATCCCCTCTTCGTTATGTTAGTCTATGTTTTGCGCAATTTAGACCACTCCTTTTGCGTAACGTCATGTGGTGTGTCATCGCTTTCATTGTAATTGCGTCCGTAATTGATGAGTGTGTCGTATTTTGCGAAACGTAGGCTATTTTTGAAGGCCTGTCAGTTATGTCTTTGTTCCAGTCCAATTTAATTCCTTTTTGAATAATTTTCTGCACGTTTAAGCAGGTTCAGCTTATTAATTACAATAGCTTCAAAAGCCAGAAGCATTTTTCTGTTGTTGCGTTGTACAGAACTGAAAAATTGTTACCACTAACAGCATGACCTGTGAGTAGTATATGTTCGCAAATTGCTGATTTTTGGTAATAATAAATTTATTTAAGGACCGTGGTCACTCTATTCAACGAATGACTATCATTGCATATATATATATATATATATATATATATATATATATATATACTGAGTCTGTAAAGAATACGAATACTATGGATATTGAGTCAGTACCCGATACTAACATTATGGTAAATACAAAGTGGGTAAAGGGCGTAATACCGGCTCCTACTGATGAGTCGCCAGTAAGCACGAAACGAATATGCACGAGATTATACTTTTCGTTCATGGTGTCTTTGGTTTACCCTTCTGGTCATAAATGGACTAATTTGTTACCAGGTGCGCAACACATAATACATAATTGAATATATATTAGTTTTCCGCCACAAAACATATCTGATTATATATTAGTTTGTTCTTTAAAACTTCCCTTCTTGGTTCAATTATTTGCTTGAAATATATCTTACTTCTTATCTTGTGTTAGCTAATTTCATATCTCAACACATGCATGCTAAATCCTTGCAGATATACTGTCTGTGGACTTTTTAATTTGGTGCATAGCCGCACAAGGATAAAAAAGGTTAAAAATTAAGAATAATATGATGTATGTCCAACATTTAGTAATTATATATTCTTGGTTTTGGAGGTCTTATATAAATACAGTCATGTATTAAGTATTGCGTACCTAGTAGCAAGTAAGTATATAAATAACCACGAGGATATGCCAAAGGCAGCATGGACGAAAGGTATAAACTTATGTGAATTCGCGCTTTGTGCTTACTGGAAATTCATAAGTAGAAGTTGACTCCACGTCTCCAACCCACTAGGCAGTACGTCTAGCGATGAGGCGTTTAGTTTGTGTTAAATACTTCCTAGCCCAGTTGCCCGGCATTCCAGTATAATTATACAGTAGGTTTTGGGTGCAATACTGGTTCCTCCTGATGAGTCATCAATAAGCGTGAAATGCATGCATAAACAAGATTGCCGTTCTTTTCATACTGACGTTTGACACCCTCCGGGTCCAGTGTGAAGTAAATTTTACTAGATGCGCCATGCTGAAAAAATACGTTTTTTTGGTATGCTTTGTTCTCCGCAACTAGCAACAAATTAATTTTCTTCGCTTATCACGAAATTTTGATACCAAACATTGTGAACGTGGCCAGAATCTGTGACTGCTTTAATTAGATTTTTAAAACCAAGTATTTAGAACTATTAATATTTGTAAATGTTTGTTTCAGCTAACAAACTTGCTTCAATGGAAAATTGTACCGTGATCTTCGTGATTTCTGTAAACATTGTCACAATATGTGTTGACAACAGGTGTTTGCGCATTTTGTTGTTGTCCACACGATCGTATGCACAGAAATAACGCCTTGGTGGAAAGCAACACTTTGTTGCCAAAACCAGCGAAGTTGTGCATGCGTTTATTTTTAAAAATTCAATTCTATTTAATCATGAAGTAAATCGAGTTTTTTTTATGAACTAGATAGGTAGTCTAAAATTAACTGCTTCTATTTCACAACACTGTCTTTCGGAACAAAGTGCAAATTATATTACTTCTGCAACTGATCAAGCAGGCAACTGTCACGTGCACAATTTCACGCTACACCACGCTTCGTTTTAAACTCTGTATTCTACGCATTTCGTCACTTAAATTGTGTTGAAAACAAATTGACACGACTGGCGGTTGAAAGTCAAGTTAATACGGATTATGGGCCGGTGTCTCTTTACTACAATTTTCTTTAGGTTAAACACGGCGTATATGAAGGTAATTTTTACACCAACGGTCGTACTCTACGTCGAGTGCCATCTTCGGTATCGGATAAATATGTTACACCTTTACTGTGATACAAAATTGCCACCTTCCTGCCATCTTTTCTAGGCGTAACTCCGAATTAACACGAATAACAAACGTTAGATTAGATGAATTCTCCGCGAATTTGTATATTGTATATTACGTAACTGTTTAAATGTTTACTATCATATAGGACCAGAAGTGTGTGCCCAAAGTCACTAATAGAAGAGCTCTGGCATTTCTAATGCTCAAATGTGTACTGGTTTTTCGAGCAATGCGCCGATTACATTTGACAAGTTGCGCTTAACCGGGAATTGCTTGTCTTCAAGGGATTACATTTTGCGCTGGCTAAATAAAAACTAACTTTTCGCTGTGAACGCCACGCCTAATACGCAAACGGGTTTACGCTACGTCTCCGAAACTAAGTATAAATATATTCTATAGGAAGCATTGTACGACTGGCTTCCTGATTTAAATTATTATAAGACGCCCAGTAGTTTACCGTGAATTTTGCTTCTAAACTACATTGAAACTTGGCATTGCTCATCTTACGTTTCATTGACACCGCCAATTGAATCAAATAGAATAAGAATTATTTATATCACCTTTGCGAACTCGATATAAACATCAATCCTATTGTATATTACAAGTCGTACAGCATTGAAATGTGACTGTCAGTCACGCATACTGATGCGTTTCGACCTTTCATGATCATCATCATAGAACGACGGAGAATTGACTAGAGTATCAAACCGCAATTCATACACAAGGTGAGTACACTTAGGTATTTGTCTCTCACCTCCAATAGTCTCTCATAAATGGCACATAATATGAAATCTTAGCTGCACAAATTTTATGTCGCCATGAACATTTACTTTTTGCAGCTTTTGTTGAATGGAAATGTTATTTTAAATATGTTACTCTCAAACAATAAATGATTGTGCTTGCCGTGGTGAATCAAGTTCACGAACATGAAGTGGGTCCCACTTCCCTGGTATGCAATCATTTGCACACAGTAAAACTCCCGTCAGTCACACGTACTGACGCGTTTCAATCTTCTTTTGATCATCATCTGCTCACAACAGCAAACTGATTGGCAAGAATCAAACTGACCTGCATATGCAAGGTAGTAGTCCCGCATACGGTTTACTTAACTGAAAAAGCGTTATCGACAAATTTCTATGCAATATCAAACGTAAAATTTTCTCAGATTTCGCGAATTGTATGTGATCAGTATATATCTAATAAATTATGCCAATTCAGTCATTAATGGGACCCAATTAAATTTGTTCCAAAATTGCTGTAGCCGAGATTCTAAACAAGGGTATTTTGCTTCAGAGTCGTGCAATCTGATCCCTACGCTACCGAGTTATACATAGTAAGAATCATTAACTGCGCTTACAGACGTAACTTTTGGTATGCTATGCGATTGTGTCAAATAAAATGAAAATATTGCTTACTTGAACCACGCAAACATAATGTTAAGAATTTTACCACTACCAGTGCTACCTATGATTATGTAAGAATTGTAACAGCACAAAAGTGGCACCCAGGCGTAAGATTTTTGTAGATCCGTTTTTTTATCATTATTTTTTTTATGTATTCAATTATAAATAAATACTAACACTTACACAAACAGTAAGAATTGAAAATTAAAAAAAGTTAGCTAACCTTTGAAAATTTGTTTATGCATATTTTGCTTTTTCATTGTTAAGACGCAATTAACAAGCATAGGGAGAATTAACAAAATTAAGTTCAATCGCCTTATAAAGTAGATGAACCAGAATAAAATTACATAATAAATAAGATCGCGTAAAAATCTTTATCAAGTTGAGCTTCCACTATTTGTGCAATGTGACTCTGATTTCAATTATCCGTTTAACAATTTGATAATTGGAAAAATAATAGTTGCAAAATAGTATATATGAAAAATTCTGCGAGCCATGAAAATTATTTGGAACTTAATTTGAAATTAAAAAAATGCATACATGGAAGTTGGTCGAGAAAAACTGCAAAATGAAGCTACTTTGGCTTCATTTTATGACGTCATGTTCGAAATGTACATGCATCAATCTATTCTACCGGGACTTCAATCTTTTTCAGAGAATCACATATACTAATGTTTGGCGGAAGAACGATATTTCAGTCGTCAAAAAGATAAATAAAATTTGCGGTTTTGTTCATTTATTTATTACTACCATATATATTTAATAAGAATTTATTTTAGAATTTTGATTATATATATATGTATATATTTGTCAGCATAAATTAAGTATTGCCTAAAGTAGCAAAGTAAATTTATTCTGTAAACTGGATTTGTCCTCATTGGGATCTGTTGAAGTATTTCCCGATTTTGCCATAGACAGGGCTCCAACCTGGAGACATTTGGTTGAATCACGGTTGCGATCTTGATTTAAACACCAGCCCCAGTTATATGCTTATTAATGTTTCTTGATTAAATTTTCTTTTAGGTTGAGCCTATATCGCATCCTTGACAATTAAGGTTCTAGATACCCACATCAAATTGTCATTATCGAGCAGACGCTACGCTATCTGGGAAAGTGTTATTGAATTGAACTTTTATATAATTAAACGAATGTGTTGCTCAGGCGGTGATAATCATTTGAATCAATTTTGCGATTTTGATGAAAACACTAGTCTCATTATATACGTACATTTGTCAGTATAAATTGAGCATTATATAATTTAGAAAAATCAATTCACCCACTAACAAATTAGTTCATTTGTCACCAGAAGGATAAACCAAAGGCAGCATGAACGGAAAGTATAATCTCATGCACATTCGTTTCGTGCTTACTGGCGACTCATCGGTAGGAGCCGGTATTACGCCCTTTAACCACTATATATTTGGTCCAAGTATGTGAAATAATAGGACGGTACACTCTCCTAGACGAATGTGTAAACCTGCAATAGTGAAGCTAACATCATATAAAGTCTACGACAATGATACTTCAACGCTAACCCACACTATATAATATATATACCGAGTCTGTTTGCTTAACTATTGCAAGTTTTCACATTCGTCTAGGATATTGTACCGTCCTATTATCCCACATTCTTCACCCAAATATATAGTGGTTAAAAGGCGTAATACCGGCTCCTACTAATGAGTCGCCAGTAGGCACGAAACGAATGTGCATGAGATTATACTTTCCGTTCATGCTGTTTTTGGTTTATCCTTCTGGTCACAACTGAACTAATTTTTACTAGGTTCGCAACACCTAATACATACTTGTATATATATTAGTTCTCCGCAACAAACAGTATTTAATTCACCGAGTAAACCGATTTCGTTCTTATTTGAAACTCTCGACGTATTGCTCTGAATTTTTCCGCAAACAGGGCTCGAGCCTGTGCAGTCCTTATGGCATCTCTTCAGACCGAAAGTTCCGAAAAACCGCCCCGAATCTCCTTTTAAAGAACAGACCCCACGCTACATGTGGAAGTGACATTGAATTGAATATTTATATAATTTAACTAAAATTGATTTGGTAGGCATTGATAATTAATATTAATTATATTAGTGTTCAATTGAATATCACTTCCCCAGGTAGTGTAGTGCCTTTTCTATAATGAAACATTTCGGGTGGATAGTTGGAACGTTAGGTCTAAAGAGATGTCATATAGCCTCCTGCTGAAGGAAAGGCTTAAAATGAGTTAGTTTATGACTGAACTTTGTGTGTAGCCTGCGGCAAGGTGGCTCAGTGGTTAGAGTCACAGACTCCGAAGCAGATGTGTCCAGTTTCGAGTTATGTCCGCGGAAAATTCTGGACAGTACGTGAAGAGTTATCAGAATGACGAAACCGGTCCACTGGATGAATGACTTTTTCTTTACTATACAGTGTTTAGTCTGTATTTCTATTGTGCTCGAAAGCTTCATTTAATTATATGACAATTTCTCGTCCCCAACTATAGTAGGGTATGTATTAAAAGCAGAGATTGATGATGGTTAGTTTGAAACTTATGTTGTAAGCAAAGTAAAATATAGTCCACCAGGAGAAAATACTAGTGGTAAAACTGTTGATGTAGGAATAAAAAGTTTCACTAAATGCGATGCTTTAGTGGCACTTAGAGTGAGTTTTGAAAACCATGAACCAAATACCGCTTTGCTTCACATCCCGGTTACAATGATTCTGGCAACTTCTGACGGGAAGCCAATGAGGGTGCAACAAGTCTAGTTAATGAATTGCATTTGCTTTCTCATGCAGCTTTGATTGTGACGATATTTTTCATATATAAACGTGTAGTAATTAGAACTGATACCATTTAAAAGGTGATACAGGCAATCCGTGGCTTCGTCTATATTTTCGAACACTTTAGCTGTAGAAAAACCCGCCGGCAGGCCTCCAAGTTGTTTCAGATGGAGCTGTTTATTTGTGCATTTTCAGCCCACAAAAGGCATTAAAAGGCGTGATATATGATGATTTATTTATTGTTTGGATATTATTCACAGATTTTTTCAAGCAAATTTATTTCGCAAGCATGTAGTTTAAAAGGCTGATGTTCACTTCTGGACTTTTCTTAGATGTTCAATCAATTAGAACTACTGAGACGTGTTAACTGCCAAGAATAGCTAATTGATACAGCACAAAGATGTTTATATTTTTAACCTACTAAACAGTTGTTGAATGGGCGGATATTGATAAAAATTATTTCAGTCAAACACCATTCCCATTTTATATATACATCTGTCAGTAAAAACCAAGCTTCTTATAAGCTAGCTAAGGCCTATTATCCGGTAGATCGCTTTCGTCGTCATTACAAACTCGTCCAGTAATTTTCAGAATTTCTTTCGGTGGACGAGGCTCGAACAGGGGCATATTTGCTTCTTCGTCTGGGATTACATCCACCACACTATCCTGTCCTGTGCTACACACAATTTTAATTTATGTACTAAATTTATGATTTTGGTTAGCCTTTCCTGTATGTGACGTCTATGTGCCATAACCTCGCGACCTGATGTTCAAACTAACGCCATCTGTCTGCCATTATAGAGCAGACATAACTCCACTTGGATATGTGGTATTAAGCCGACGACGTTTACTGATATATATATATATATATATATATATGTAAATATAATGAGATCATTGTATATATCAAGCTCGCAACTTTGATTTAAATAACAGTTATCACTCCAGGCACAATCTATGATTGTTCTTTTGTTTACACCTTTGATAAAATTAAATTCCCCCAGGCGGGGTGGAGTCTGTTCTTTGATGAATCTTTGTGGTCGGCTAGTTGGTACATCAGTTCGGAAGAGAAGCTACATAGTTCCGCCTGAAGGAAAGGCTAGACAAAAGCTTACAGCTAGTAGTTAAATTAAAAGTGTGCGTATTATGCGACTGAGTGACGTAGTGGAAAGAGTCCATGACAACAAAGAAATTGGGCCTCGTTTAGAGTCCTGTTCGCGGAAAACTTCTCGAAAGTATTTGACGAGTTGCCAAAATGGAAGAATCTGGTCTACTGGATGAATTTCCTTTGACACGTTAAACAATGCTTAGTTTATACTGATAAATATTTACATAAAAGGTTTCGTATTTATATCTAAATCGCAACCTTAATGTAAATAATTGTTGTCATCACTAGCACAACCAATAATAATATTCTTGTTTAATGACAGATTGGGTGTGGCCAGCTTGGAACAACATGATAAAAGGCATGCAACATATGCCCCACCTGAAGGAAGGGCCAACGATAAACACAAATTTAGTGTATAACTTATGATGTTTTGTAGTGCTCGCCTGGGTGGCGTAGTGGATACAATCCTAGATTCTGAAGCCAACATGCCCCATTTCCAGCCACGTCAGCATAATTATTTTGAAAGTACTTGACGAATTCCCAATAAGAGTGAAACCGGTCTACTGAATGAATTCCCTTGATACCGCCCACAATGCGTAAGTTCATACAGTATATATATATATATATATATATATATATATATATATATATATATATATATACTTTACTTTACTTTACTGCGGCTGACTCCTTTTGGAGGATAAGCCGGCTCCATATTCATGGAGTTTCTTGGGAATTTGGTACAAGTGGTGTCCCCTCACCACTCGATATATATATATATATATATATATATATATACATATATAATTTGGCGTTTATATCAAGCTCAAAACCTTTATTTAAATTATGTGAAATGGTCATCAGATATTCTCTTCTTTCTGCTAAATTTCGTGTTGTAGATCATTCTAATCTACTTAATTGTAATGTATTCCCTTAATTATGACAGTCTTTTCGTAAGCTAAATTTATATTTTATTTTATAAACTTTACGGTTGGTGATTTATTGCTTCTGATACAAATTTAACATATATGCCAAAATTGAATTTCCATTTGGTCGATTTTTCAATTATAAATTAATTTCTAACCAATGACTTTTTAATTTATTGTTTATTTGAGGCAATGCTAATAAATGTTTTGCTTTCGTATTCTAATCTGTAGATTTTAAAAAAAGCAGTCTGATAAAGTTGATAACGTGCATCAGCTATCCTATGCAGTGTTGTTCTATAACGATATCATTCACTATAATATAGTTCAATATACGTTTTATAAAGGTAGATCAAAGATGGCTATTTGAACCTTAAAGTCAAACTAGACTTACGAGGATCTTCCGGAAGGAAATAATGACAAGAAAATATAAGTAGGCAAATTACTGAAAATTGCGTGCCACACGCGGCTTTGGTGATGTAGGAGACGAACCGCAAGATTCTGGACAATGTGCCGCGAATTCTAATCTCATCCGGGGCAATTCTAGAATCTACGGTTGTATGCTCACTACGAACTAACCCAATCTACTAGATTCTTAAAATTTTATTCCATGGTTGGTAACAGGTGATTATTACTGCGCCTCAATCTCACATATTTCTATGGTGCTTATACTGTTAAGATAAACTGAGTCAGCTATGCGAACTAAAGCTTTACAATAGTATTTTATCATAAACGCCAGTACAAGACTGGGTGGTTAATAAATAAACGTAGGACTATCTTTTATTTAAAAGCCGAAAATTTGCATAAAATAAACATTCATTGGGTTGGCTTAGGCAAGTAGTTCTAATGCTTGGATATTGCTGTATATATTTTTTGACCATGAGGTAAATTCATTCCAGCTGCACATATTGAGGAAGCCCCTCAAATAAATAGCTCTCTGACCTCTTATTATCATTAGTAAACTTATTCATTCTGGAGCATGAACGAATTTCCATCAAAAATGTGTTTGAAATGCAAGTATTATATTATTAAAATGAAAGTTAATATAAATCCGATTTATTATCATTAATATCAATAAAGCATTTCAAAATGTGAGTTTGCTGTATTATAATGGTTCATTTTAATATAATTTAAAAAAAACTAGCATCTTGAATTATTATTCATTGCGAAAGAGCTTAGAATTATAAATATATTATATTTAGATGGGGATCTGAAACAAACCACAAATTCACAACACGTTTTGAGTCTTTTTATTATTGAGGCTTCACTTACACCTGTTTCAAAAAGTTATGCCTGGTTTAGCCTCAGAAGGCCCAATTTCTATTTCTCGTTAGGCTAATAACTATGATTATAATTTTATTTGGTTGAAATATTTTTCAGACTTTAGTAGCAGAAACGTAAGTTTGGAAATGTCGTTAAATAACTACGGCTCATCCAATATTTGCACATTATTAATTGCTGTTTCTTAATATTCAATAAGTGTTGTAATTTATTTTAATATGCTGACATTCCAACTTTTAGTTAATTCATGCACATTTTTTTATTGAACGAATAAATTATATATCTATATGTAGATACATACACATGTATATATATATATATATTTCTAATTAGGAAGAAAAAAATTTAATTATAAAGTGGAGAAAGGCAATTTATTTCGTGAATACTAAACATCGCTCTACAATCATTCATTTATATTCATTTTTGGTTTTCAATTGATTATGCTAGTGGTAACAACTCTGACTCGATTTTACTTCTATATCATGTTTTGGCTGATTGATAAGTGTGTATACGTTTGTGCTTGTGTGTCTGCCTGTTTGCATGTAATGGTCATTCTCGATGTATTGCAAAGTGATGTCTGAGATCTGGTCATTATTGAGAATTAACCATTTGTGCGCATTGTTCGCTGTTACATGTACGAGTGCTATTTTTCCCAGTGTAGTTTATCGTATATATATATATATATATATATATATATATATATATATATATATATATATATATATATATATATATAGGTGTGTGTACGTGAATGTGAAAGTGTGTGGTAATAGTACAACATACGTTTCACATATTTACCATATTTGCAACAGCATGATATATATGCATTCGTTTTCTTTTGGTGAAATAGGTTAACGACGATTTTCAATTCCACGATAGTAAATAAATTCATCATTTTTATTATGTGAGGAAGGAAAACCGTAATTTATGGAATAATATTTTTTAAATATTATTTCTACCAGAATCTGCAGCCAATATTCTGGATTCTTAGTGCTATATTGGTCCATCCAATTATTACGGTACCTTTGTCTTACCAATTGCATTTTAGCTATGACTATCGTGCGATTCGCGATACAGATCACTTCTTTGACTTAAAACCATATGCGTCATCGGTGTTTCATATATATATATATATATATATATATATATATATATATATATATATATATTGTACTCTTCCTATTTGCAAAAACAAAGAGAAGATTTATCAGATACAAGAAAATTTCTTTCTCATTATCTCCTCAAGTATCTAATAATGAACATATCTTTATATAGAAATTGGAAAGCAAATCAAGAAAGAAATATGTAAACATAGAGATTAAAAAGGAAACCAATCAATTGCGTGCGTCACCTCCAGTTCAAACTCAAAGCCTTAACATGCTTTTTATGATTGCATAAATCTGGCTGCAATTTGTTTATCTATAAGGTTTCGTATGTGGCTAGCTCCCTTTTGTTGTTGCATTTAGTAATTATTTTGAATTCTACGTCTGGAGAATTTACGTGCGGTGTTTCGACGATGTGTTGCGCAATTGCTGACGTGTATTCACCCTTTGGTTTAAAACAGGCTTTTAAGTTACAATGTTCTCTTATTCGAATAATTAACCGTCTGGTCGATCGGTCTACGTAAGTTGATCAACAACTTGCGTATGTTTATTGGTAAATATTATTTGATATCGGCAATAACGGCTGTTTCTCTTTGATTGCTAGTAAAGGCAAGTGTGTTACCCTAAATAGCACTCGTAGTTTAGCTGCAATAAATGAGCGTGTTAATGCCGCTTCAACTTCCTTTTGTGCCATTCGGGAAACTGCATCCCATTTAAATGGGATGTTCACGTAGACTGTTTTCTATTCTGGCCCGTAATACGTCTGTTTCCGTTTAATTTACTTTTTAATAATTGATTCAATTAATTGGCTGGGTTAGCCATTAGGCATTAAATCTTTAATATATATATATATATATATATATAAATTAATTAAATTTATTATTACTTTCCCAAGTGGCCTGACGCCAGTTTTACTTTGACAGATGGGATCTGGGTCGTTGGAAATTTAGTTCAGAAACGACACGCATTAAGATTCACCTGAAGAGATTAACCGAAATACCTAAGTTTCCATAACAGTTAAAACTGGAGACGATGCTCTGCTTCTACAGCGTCGGATGAGTTGTATGCCTCCCAACCAAATGCTCCCGGATTCGATCACCGTCTGTGGAAATTCCTGCTTCCACTGAAGTTTACTTATTAAGAACGAATGTGGTTTAGGTTATTAATTTAATCCGCTTTCTTCTACACCATATAACTTGGGTCAATAGTGCCTTATTATAAACCTACTTCTGATTTACACCTATCAACTTGAAAAAGGCTCATAATTCTTCCTCGAATCAGAGTTTATTCGAATTTATGCGATAAATATGTAGCCGCCTGTAGAACGAAGCCAGGCATGTCTTCTACATATGATGGGTGATATTTTCGCCAACTCACATTTATTCCTACTGCCAATAACTACCGTAAACATTTATAAAATTAATTGCGCTAGTACAATTGCTCTCGATAATATCTTCCGCCAAGAAATTAATGGAGTTTTAATTCTTTGCCATTGACGGAAAACGTTGTTATTCATTATTATAGCGGAATGTATGAGAGAGAGAGATAGTGAAATGAACATGGCGTAGGATAGTGGTCAATTTCTTCTGCTGCACGACAAGCTCTCAATCAATCATTATTTAGCCTACTCGTCCTTATATTCTGACATGTTTAGTGTAGGCTAAGTTCCTGTAGTTGTCTGTACAGATTATCCAATCTAGCATGCCACACACATTCCTAGTTTTCCATGTAGAAACCAAGAAAAAAGTGATGACTTCATTTGGATTTATTGTAAATATCCGAAAAACCTGTCCGCATATGCAGTCTTGATATTCATATTATACATAAACTTACGCTTTTATGTATTAATTACTTATTTAACAGATAAATAAAATACAACCAGTCTATTTCTTAACGCTGATTAAACTAGACAATGAATATTATACGAAGCTATACTCGTTTGGGCCTCACGGGAAACTCCGTGCACCACGTAAAAATGCATGTTATAGAATGTCTGGTTTTTTGTTCTTTTCAGTCCAGCTGTTGACCTGTCATCTGAATTTTACTATAAAAATCTCTTTATTTCTGTTTCTTATGATACAAATAGCTTTTTACTGTATAATCCATTAAACCCAATTTTGCGGTTGGCAACTCACGCAAGAAGTATTGCAAATTGGTTTCTTTTTCGCTTCTTTTTGTGCTCTAAAGACCAGAGTGCCTTAGCTAGTCGCATTCAGAGTTATAGCGTAAACCTCATCAATGAAACCGGGATCCAGTTGTAATTGTCATCATGTGCGAAGCCATAACGTGCTTTTACTGTACAGCACACACTTACAGTTAAACACGTAGCAACTGAATAAGAGCCAGTGCGCCAGACGCAGAGCAAAGGTCTTGGACAATGCACGACCTTTCGTCATTGGGGACTCGAGATTTGAATCTATTTTTTTAATTATGGCGTCAGTCTTTTGTTGTAGTCAGTCGAAGGAAAACCAAATTCCTCATTAAGCCATCCATTCTTAATTGGCATGTTGGTCTATAACTCAAATGTAAATATTATTATTTGTTATTGTTGTTCGACAATGAATCATCAATTCTAAAATGCCGATTTAATATTGTGTTGTCTATCTGTCATTGTTTTTTGCATACATAAATTCACAATCGGTAGCTCAATCTGAATAAAGCTTAAACTCCACAACAGTTTTATCATAAAAACAGCATAATTTATAAAAAGTTATTCTTTTCTATTTTTTGCCGTGGCTTACTTCACATCTTAACCAGTTGGTTTTAATAAATCAAATGGAATTCAACCACACATATTGCCATTGTTCTTTTAAAATTAATTCCTGGCTTTGCTAAATAAGCTTGTCGGCTGCTTGCGACCTGGTATGATCATGTTAAGTTAAATTAAAAGTCTCTTATTATAGTGGGCCCCTAATTTCATATATATATATATATATATATTTGTGTGTGTGTATGTGTGTGTGTTTTGGGGGGGGTGGATGAGTGTTTGAGTGTGTTTTCCAAATAATCTAAAGAATTCATAAAACAGAAAATACAAGTATATAACAATTTGATAATATTTGTTGCGGAAAACTAATATATATGCAAGTATGTATTAGGTGTTGCGAACCTAGTAACAAATTAGATCAGTTGTGACCAGATGGATAAACCAAAGACAGCATGAACGGAAGGTATAATCTCATGCCCATTCGTTTCGTGCTTACTGGCGACTCATCAGTAGGAGCAGGTATTTCGCCCTTTACTCACTATATATTTGGACGAGGCATGTGGGAAAATTGGATTGTACAATAATTCCTCAAGTAGATCGGCTTCGCTCAGTTTCTGAAAGACTGAAAAAAAGACATTTTTTGTCATATAACTTTAAAATTCTATGCAATACCTGTATTTGGTCATGTAGTTCATAAGTTGTGGGATTGAAAAGAATGCCCCCTACATCATATCCCGGGCGCGACAATTCTCACAATACCAGATGAGTGCTTTATAGCAACGGAACAGGTTTGCTTTGCATCAAATAAAGTCTAACTGGTATCGCTTTCGTCATAAAGTTGCAACAGACTACCCCCGATCTGTCATTATAGAATAAACACCAAGCCGCCTGAGGAAGTTATATTGAATAAAATATCATAACAAATTTGTTTTCATGTGTATTTTCAACATAAACTAAACATAGCGTGCGATAGTGAATGCAATTGAACAAGCAGACGGATTTTGTCATTAATACTAATAACAAATTCTTGCCATGGTATTTAATTTTAAAAAAAAGCAAGTGGCATGGTATGTGCTATTTAATAACAGATTTGGAGTGTTAGTTAGAATTTTTGGTCGAAAGCGATCTCAAAAAGACTTCGCTTCAAGATTGGGTTTACCGTGCAGCACACGTAGGTATAACGCTGAAAATGGCATGCATCGCATATTTTGTGTAGCGCAGTGGACGTATTGCAAGATTCTGAAGCAAATCAATACGGGTTCGATTCTCGATCACTGCAATTAGGTCAAGCGCTTGACAAGTGCGATCTATTTTGGTAATTCCACTTCAAAGCCAATTCAATATAAATAATATATTAAATGGGCCTGTGCAGAGTACCAATACAATGGATTTTAAAAGACCGTTCATGTTAATGGTACAAAAATTATGGTTTTCCAGACGGTCTAAATTTCACTAAGATTAGGATTTACAACACATTCTGAAAAGCGACACCCTCTGGCTTGGTCGACACGAGTTATCAAATTTCGCGGTAATCATGACATCTTTCAATTAAATAAATAATAGGTATATATTTTCAGGCGAAGAACAAATATATTTGCAATTGTGTGTTTTGTGTTGCTCACCTAGTAAAAAATATTTCAAATAAGGCCAGATGTATAAACCAAAGTTAACATGAGCAAAAGGCACGACCACGTGCGTATGCATAAAGTGGATACTGGCGGAAGTACGCCCTGTACCAACTGTATATTATATCAGGAAACGTAAGACAGACAGGACGGTACCATTTACTATGCGAAAGAGTATACCAGCAGAAGTGAATCCAACTTCATATAAAGTTTTTGCCAATGCGATTTCAAAGCCAACTCGCTATATATAATGTGAAGGATACCGCCAAAATGCCTTTACAGATAGAATTGATTTCATCAAAATGGAGAATAACAACCAATTCTTAACAGCTGTTTATCTTGAGAACCCAAACACTTTGGCCTCGCTCTTACACGTTATTACTTTTGTTGATACTCATGACATCGTTCAAATGAATTTAAAATTGTCATATATTCATTGTTATGAAGACCTAGTATATAAGAATTTTTATTTAAGGTGTTGCGCACCTAGTAGCAATTTAGTCAAATAGGACCAGAATGATAAATCAAAGTCAGCATGATCGAAGGGTATAATCCCATATACACATGAGTTTCGTATTTACCGGCGACTCACCAGTAGGAGCCGGTATTGTGCCCGATGCAATTTATTTGAATTTCGCACATTCAGATGCAAACGTATTAAAAACTGTAACATCAGCAGCAACATTGCTGCCCAACACACCGACAGTTTTTCTTTTTTCTACGAAAAGACTATTGAATGGCCGTGTAATTAACAATCGTCTCTAATCATACGATATTATATTGATCGATGGGATAGAAAAATTAATAAAAAAGTAAAACCAAATGAGTTTAAACTGATAAGCACTGGAATGCTGTAAACACTGCCGTGTTGTCTAAACATAGTTAGCTTGAGAAGAAAATGAGTATTAGGAATTCAAGATAAATTTCAAAAAATAAACTATTCAAATCAATCACAGCGTAGTGAATATGGCGCAATAAATGTTTGTTCGTATGTTTGCACCTTATTTTTTGCTAAAGTAATTATTGTACAAATAATTGATTATCCCATCTGTTGTAATAATTTCCAGTTCAGTAAAAAGTTCCTCAGTTATGGATTCTATAAAATTCCTAGAGGAGTATTATTAAGAATTAATAGTATTTTGAACCTGGATTAACTCAAATTCGTGTGTTGTTTTATCTTTGCAGTAATTTCTGCTTTTAACTCCTAACATAATTATCGGCGATAATTTTGTCACTTCATTTCAAGACGGTACTTACTTGTTATCACCTGAATTATTTCTATATTTAATTTAAAAAAACAGGTGAGAAATCGGTAACTTATGTGTGTTAATATGAGCTTAATTAGTCATACTTGTAGAGATAAATTTTGAGTCACTATTTTTGTTTAAACAATACCTTGATTTAAAAGAAACATGTTGCGCGACAGGGAAAAGATCATTTATTATTTCATCCCTGATTACTTGTTATCTTATTTTATCTGTTATCTTATGTTCTGTTGTTAGTGTAGCGCCTTTAACATACATTTATCTATACATGATGGCAAGGTTTATTTTTATTTTATTTATTTTCTTTGCTCTATTACTAGTATCTTCTTTATCAGGCAATTTAAATTTCTTTTACGGACCGTTTAATTTAACTTTCTACCCTATTGAAACACTTTATCCGTTTCTAATTTAATTTTGCTACCTATTAATTATTTACTCTATTCATAGTATCTTGCCCCCTTCTCACCGAAATGCCACTCGTAATTACTTCATTTAGAAAAGTAAGTGTAAAATAGGTCTGACGTGTGCAGTTAGGAAATGACAGTTATCATTTTAGTTTTACTTGTATGACCGTTACACGTGCCTGTAATTACATGTAACAGATTAGCTCTCAGTTTTAAGTAAACGCTCACGCACATACACACAAACACGCTTATCCAGTGAATAGTCAGATGTTGCCAAATCGCTGTAATTTCACTGGGATGAGTGTACACTTGCATTAACTGATTACTCCTCAATTCAAAACAAACGAGAACACATACACACAGGCATGACGTACGCTTATCTAGTGAGTTGTCAGTAATTGTCATTAAATAACTGTAATCTCATTGCGAAGAGTGTATATATGTAGACATATACACAAACCAATTTAACATACACTTTCTCAGCATTTTTTAAATAAACGTTATGTTTAAGATATCTAACAACAAGTATAAATGAGGCAGTTTAAACTCCTATTTCCACTTGACATACTGATTGTCAACTTAGTGAGTGAGGTGTTTGGCATTGAAAAAGATTTCCGTACCCGGAAATCGAAATATATGCAAAAATCATAATGATGACAGTGGATTCAAATATTTCGGTACGCAAGGCGAAAATCAGGTAAATACCTTGATTTAATTAACTAATCTAAAAATGCAACTTCCACTTGCTATCGGTCTTTGTTAAAAAACGTCAAAACCACCTAACTCGTAAGTATTCGCCGACTAGTGTCAAGTTTATACTAGATCATGAAATATGGAACGATTTATTGCTTTATATGTGGCACAGTGGTTATTACCCTTTTCGCTACAATCTTTCATGATTTTTGCACCAAGTTTTTAAGCATTTTAATATGCACACATTTTTTTGGTATTTTGTTTCAAATTTTTTATTTCGCTACTTTTAAATTTTGTGTTGTCGGAAAAGACTGTAGTTAGAGCATGTTTTTACATTCAAATTTGCATTTCTGCATCATGTTGCCTACCGATTTTCAAGATACCAATTTCTGATATAAATTGATTTGATGCAATGCATCCAAACTACGCGTTTGCTTATTATTTTCATATAACGTTCTAGTTTGTTTAAAATTCCTACCAACTTGATCGCGGTTTAAGTAATCTTGCATTCAATGGAAAAATTGTACGCGAAAAATCAGAGACAGTAAATTGCCAAAAAATCGATTATCGCTACCAATATACGAATTTACGCAATTTAATGTTAATAGCTGTTTATTTCCACAGTGATGGTTATCGGCCATTGCCAAATCTGTAATATAATCGAACTCATATATATATATATATATATATATATATATATATATATATAATGAACAACTCAGAGCGGTTCATGATGTCAAAATCAGACAACGATAGATTCGCACTAGGGAGGATAACGTCAAGCAAGTTTTCCTAAAGTTACCATTTAGAGGCGACGTACCGATCTCAATAATTGCACCGTAGCTGAATAGAATAACTAAGGAGAATTTTCCCAGTGTTCAAGTTAATATCACATTTAGCACTCAGAGAATCATAAGACTGGATGCCAAAGATCAATTGCCAATTCTCTACAAATCAATTCTTTAAATCAAGCTTGCGAGCTTGAAGTACACGCCAATCCCTTTCTATTTAACCAGTCGTCGACAACATAACAAAACTACTGCCAGCCGAAACGCGCTAACGTTTTTCGACCTTCCATGATCATCATCATAGTACGACGGCAAACTGACTATTGAGAATCAGACCGCATTGAATATATATGTAAATCAAAGTTAGATATGCGGCTCTCACCTCTAGCAGTCTCGCATACACTGAACTTGACTGGAAATGTCGGCTGCACAATTTCTATGCAGTCACCAATATTATTTTGTTCGACAACTGGTTAAATACAATGGAATTGGCGTTTACTTCAAGCTCGAAAACTTGATTTAAAGAATTTTTACCAGTACCCGCGCAATGAATTATGGCGAAAGCTGCAAACAGTTAATGTTCGTGACTGCATAGAAATTGTGCAGCCGACTTTTCCAGTCACGTGCAATTTATGCAAGACTACTAGATGTGAAAGCCGCATATTTAATTTTGATTTCCATATACATTCAATGCGGTTTGATCCTCGAAAGTCAGTTTACCGTCGTACTCTGATGATGATCATGGAAGGTCAAAACGCATCAGTGCGTTGCGGCTGACGGTAGCTTTGTTATGTTGTGCGACGAATGGTTAAATACAATGGGATTGGCGTTTAATTCAAGCTCACAAACTTGATTTAAAGAAAGGTTTCCACCACCCGCGCAATCAATTATTGTTAAATTGTCTCTTCAATTCATTGATAATCTACAAATTCTCATGTATGTGCGGAGCACATATATTGGACGTACGGCGAAACAATTGATAAACAGAATCCAGCAACATTTACCGCAGAAATTGATTTAAAACGTCTTGGCGCAGTCAGAAAAATCGGTTATTTCCTATCATATATTGGAAATGGGGCACTCAACCAATTTAACCAATTTATCAATTCTACAAAAAGCAAAATCATAAAAATTATTATATATTTATGAAGCTCTTTTTTTATTTAACAACAAGCACCTGACCTAAATATTCAAAATTTTCATCAATATGATATTCTAATCGACTGGACACAAATAACAAAATTCGAAAACAATTTACTAGCATCCAGGCAAGACCGAACACGCTCTCGACCAGACTCAAAAAACATACGATCCGATTGGCAACAAACTGAAGAGGAAAAACAGCTGCATATACGTTGACAGAATATGAGCATTGAACTCTACAATCCTCACCTGCGCTGTTACCAAGTGGAGAAAACAAAATTGAGCAAGAAGGTGAAACGAAAGACTACTCTCTGAAATATAACAATCGTACACGTAACAGCCATGATTGCGAACAGATGGTTAATTCTCAAGCCATCAATACAATAATGACCAGATCTCAGACATCACTTTGCAATACAACGAGAAAGGCCCTTACATGCAAACAGGCTCGCACAAAAACACAAATCGCCTACACACTCACTAATCATCCAAAACAAGAAATAGAAGTAAAACCGAGTCAGATTTGTTGCCACCCACATAATCAAATGCAAACCCAGAATGTATATAATTGAATGATTGTAAAGTGAAGCTTAGTAATATCAAAACAAATGGCCCTTATCCAGTTTGTTATTAATGTGTTTTTTCTTCCTAATTAGAAATATACTGTGTAATATTCGAAGGCAATGGAACAATATATATATATATATATATATATATATATATATATATATATATATATATATATAACAACAAGCATGACCTTAATATTCAAAAGTTTTATCAACATGATATTTTATCGACTGGCCAAGAATAACAAAATTCAACAACAATCTACTAGTATCCAGTCAAGAACAAACAGGCCCTTGACTAGAATCAACAAACATACAATCGGATTGGCAACAAACTGAAGTGGAAATAACAGAGGCGCATATGGTGACAAAAGTTTCCAAACAATATGTGCATTTAACACTGCAATCCACACTGGCGCTGTTACCATGTGGAAATTATAAATTTGCGCAACAAGGTGAAACGATAAACTACTCTGGGAAAAATAGCACTCATATATATATATATATATATATATATATATATATAAACAAACGAAAACCAGTTGGCTTTAACCCCGAAAGACTGTATAGCAAATCAAAAAATCATGAAAACACGACAGCAGCAGGAGCTCCGCCGATACGGCTTATTGTGTCATTGATCAAAGCACCGCAACGTAGACCAGCTTAATTTCTCTTCAAACTACGAAATGCCATAAATACGAACCTGATAAAGGTCTCATTAAAGCTAACAGATGAGCTGAAGGAGAAAAACATCCAATAAAATATACATATTTTAGTCGAAGTTTCATCCTTATTTACAAACATTCTGCTGAAGAAAAAAAGGCTGCCTTTAGAGACTTGATTTAAAAGTTGTTTTAATATTTTAATATGAGCACAAATGACTTGAATGACCTCATATCAGTGTGCACAAAAACGGGTAATTTACATTTGAAGGTAATTATTTCTGGAAATTCATTTGGTGTAACTATGGGAAGCTTTAATGCACATTTCCTTGCGGGTTTCTACATGCACTCTCCTGCACAAACTAGCTTGAAACTAAATTGCTGACCTGCGCACACTCTGCATAATTTATGCATATTATCTACTACTGTTGTTCAACTTGAAACCATCAGACCCAGCCGTCATCTCGAAACAAGCCAATGAAGCCGATCTGCACATCAAATTCACCCTGGGGATAGACAAAGACAATATTATACTCTACTGCTCTATCGCACTTATTAGATAACAGAACGATGATTTTAAACTGAGAATACATTAAAAATATACCTTTACCGGTGAATACATCCATTACAATGGTATTTTGCTAAAATCCAACAAGTGAGACCTATTTAACAATCCAGCTTACCGAATCAGGAAGATCTGTTCTAAACACAAGATCAAATAAGAACTAGGCTACTTGATCAAATTGTTTCCAATGAATAACTATCCATTGCCATTCATAGATATCACCGTCAGACCAAGTCTGGTTTGTACGACAGAGGATAATAAAAATTTCTTCGTCAACACACCATTTTGAGGCGACTTGCCAGCCTCGACAGTATCGAGGCGGTTAAATCAAATTACAATGAAAAATTTCCCTAATGCAATAGTTGAAGTCAACTTCAGCATACATACCGAATCATAAGGTTGGAAACCGAGGCTCAATTATTAATTATCTCTTAAGTCTTCCTAGTTTATAAATTTGCATGTATGTGTGGTAGCATATATTTGTTGGACATACGAAGAAGCAATTGATCAACAAAAACCAGCAACATTTACCTCATAAATTGATTTAAAAAGGCTAAGCATCGTCAAGAAAATCAGCTGTCTTCGATCAAATAATTGATAGGGAGCACCCAGACAATTTGACCAATTTCTCAATTCTACACAAAGCAAAATCCGAAAAACAATTCGAAATATAAGAAGCTCATTATATAAAACAAAAAAATTTTGCCTAAACATTCAACAGGTCGACCAATTTGATATTTTAATCAACTGGTCACGAATCACAAAACCAAACAACAAGTTACTAGCCTACAGACAAGTCCAAACGCCAACCAATCCAACCTCAACAAACATTCGATCGGATTGGCAACGAACTGAGGCAGAAAAAACAGCTGAACAAACAGCGTCACAACCATTGTCTACAGCGACAGAGATTTCACAACAAAATGTGCATTCAACTCTGCAATCCCCACACCGTGCGCTATTAACAAGAGACAGAACAAAACTGAGAAACAAAGTAGAAACGAAAGACAAAGTTTGGGGAAAAACATTGGTATATGTAAAAGTCAAAAACGCAAACACGTTCAAAACTAAATGCGCCAATAAAAAATGACCACATCACTGACGTCACACTGTAATACAACAAGAATGACATCTTCACGAACAAAATTACGCACCCATGCACATATCCATGTACACTTAAATGTTAACCCAAACAAGAAAAAGTAGGAATAAGAAATC
>JAQBSW010003292.1:60000-85720 GCA_029291075.1 Eudiplozoon nipponicum
GCACACATACCGAAATGGCATTCTTTGTACAGTTCCATGCTGGCTTCAAGCTAACCTGCCAATGAAGTTAGTCAACCGCCATAAAACGTACAGTACAAGTAAGGCCGAGAAGTATTCCTTTTGTCACTTAACAAACCGCGTCGCTCGTCTAATTGATTCACTCAAAAGCATTGACTCGTTTGCATCCGATCATTCAGGAGTGCGTGTATTCAAAATATTACGAACAAGTACCATATTTGATTAGTACAACTAGACTTATTACGCGGCGCATTATAGCAACTCAAGCCTTTTCTAAGCAATCTGCGTCCACAACATACTACAAAACACCATCTGCCGGTTTATGTCTTCAAAGCCTAATAAACAAATCGGCTGGACATAAATTACATCAGAGCACACTGAAGACATCAGATCACGACCCCATCCACGATTACAATTTAAATTTGACGCAGATAAAGTCAATTTTGGCGGTAGACGATGTAGCATGCCTATGTTTAGAGTAATTTTATTTTTATATGTAAAAAACACTAATTTTTATTTTACTTGTCATTTTATTATTATATTTGCGGAACACTAATTTCAGTTTACCAGTTTTGCTTCTAGAACGAATAATGTTTAGTGTCATTTTATTCTCTTATGTGCCGAATTATATTTCAGTTTATTGATGTTCGTAATGTTAGGTTATGAATACTGCTAATTTTAATAAATGAGGACATTTTTCTTTAACGATCTTTTTTTTCGTTTGCTTAAATCATTATTAAAATTATTAACAATTGACTGACATTGTAAAATGTGATCACCACTCAAGAAATTTTTACCTGATCTGCGTTTTGATTAACACATTTGTTCTTTTCCAGTAGTTTTCTTTCTTTACCAAAAAATTTCGGCTGAAAAAAAAACAACTGCGTTAGTCAAAACGCAGATCAGGTAATTTCGATTAATCCAGTTTCGCAAAAACATTTTCCTTTGAAGAACACGCAAGGATTTTTGATAATAAAAGGATGATATTTTTAAACAAATCATGGATTATGTTATCAAGTTAATTGGCGTTCTTCCTGGTTTCACCGAGTAGATCAACTGCCTGACCTAACTTGCGGTGACACACACATATTAATATATATATATATATATATATATATATATATATATATATATATTGAACGATCTAATGTCGTGCACTACTTCCAGTCCATTAAGCTTTATATTTGGCTATCTCATTTCTGTCATTGCATTTAGTAATTTTCATAAATTCTACGTCTGGAGAATACACGTGTGAGGTTTCAAGGATATGTTGCGCAATTGCGGAAATGTATTCACCATTTGATTTCAAACAGGCGTTTAAGTTGCAATGTTCTTCCCTTCGAATTATTAACCTTCCGGTCGATCGACATTAACGGCTGTTTCTCTTTAATTGCCGGGAAAGGCAACTATGTTACCCTAAATAAAACTCGTCGTTGAGCTGCATTAAATATTCGTGTTAATGCTGCTTCAACTTTCTTTTGTGCTATTCAAGAAACTGCATTCGCCTTAAACGGAATGTTCCGGTTAACTGATGTCTTTTCTGAACACATATACGTTTAAATACTGTGTGTTACGAAGAACTAATATATATACAAGTATGTATTAGGTGCTGCGAACCTAGTAAAAAATTAGCTCAGTTGTGACCAGACGGATAAACTAAAGACAGCATGAACGGAAAGTATAATCTCATGCACATTCGTTTCGTGCTTACTGGCGACTCATCAGTAGGAGCCGGTATTACGCCCTTTAACCACTATATATTTGGTAGAAGAATGTGGAATAATAAATGGACGGTACAATATCCTACACGAATGTGAAAACCTGTAATAGTGAAACTAACATAATCTAAAGTCAACGACAATGCGACTTCAATGCTAACTCACACTATATAATATATATACCGAGTCTGTAAAGGATAGTAACACTATGGCTATTGTGTTAGTAACTGATAGCTTTTTTGAAATCAATGAGTACCGGATACTAACACTATGGTTTCCGAGTCGGTACATGATACCAACCTGATGGATATAAATTTACGCTAAAGTTCACCCAAATTGAGAATTACAACAATTTCCGAACACCTGTTACTCCAGTTAAACCATACACTCTGGCTTTCATCGATATCAGTTATCACATTTCGCGGTAAGCATGACATCATTCAATTCAATATATTACAGTTAAATACTGTTTGTTGCGAAGAACTAATATATATGCAAGTATGTATTAGGTTTTGCGAACCTAGTAACAAATTAGTTCAGTTGTGACCAAAAGGATAAACCAAAGGCAGCATGAACGGAAAGTATAATCTCATGCACATTCGTTTCGTGCTTACTGGCGACTCATCAGTAGGAGCCGGTATTACGCCCTTTAACCACTATATATTTGGTAGAAGAATGTGGAATAATAGGACGGTACAATCTCCTCGACGAATGTGTAAACCTGGAAATTGTTCTATTTAATTTTCGATTAGTATCTGTCTTAAATAGTATATCTACAATTAACTTTGTCATTCTCTGACTTGAAACTAATATTTCTATGTGTTAAATTGAAATTTTAATGCATTGTTCACGATTGCGCCCTGTTTTTATGGACAAGGAAAATAATATCAACAAACCGTATGTATTGAGCATATTTACTTCTCATTCTTTAATGATGTACCCTCAGGATGTCTTAAGAAAATCTCAGCTTGTTGCTATATCATCAATCTGTTTATGAATACTTCAGTACTGGCACCGGAGTTGGAAATATGTTTTGGTCCACTTTTCGGAATATTATGTCAATGATTTCTATAATTGGAACATTTATATACAAGGACGTAAAATCTATATTCGCAATGATCTCGTTTTTAACATTTATACCTAGAATTATTTTTATTTTGTTAACAGCAGCTTCACACCTTTTCAATATAAGCTATTAACATTTAGCGTCTGCTTTTTTAAGAATTGATAGACTAGTCCATCCATATTCATAAGTCGACGAATATGCTAAAACAATAAACGATTTATTCTAATGGCTGTCGTAGACAATTAATTAAGTTAATCATTAAAAGTTTAAGTCAAAAGAAACTGACGTATTTCGGACCAGAAAAGAAAGCGTTCTACCTGAATATCCCATTTCAGATGGATGTAGTTTCCCGCAAAGCACAGAAGAAATTTGAAGTGACATTGAAAGGCGCATTTAATGCAGCTAAACTACGAGTGTTATTTAGGGCAACATACTTGCCTTTCCCAACAATCAAAGCGAAACAGTTGATAACGTCGACCTCAAATATTACTTACCAATATACATGTGCAAGTTGTCGATCAACTTACGTAGGCCGATCGACCGGACGTTAAATTAAACAAATGAAAAATCAATGCAATTTAAACGCCTGTTTTATATCACATGGTCAATACACGTCTGCAATTGCGCAACATATCCTTAAAACCTCACACGTGTGTTCTCCTGACGTAGCATTTACCATAGTTACTAAATGCAATAACATAAATGAGTTAACCGAATAAAAAGCATTATCGATAAACCAATTGTTGCCGTTTTTATGGAAAAAGTAAAAGCATCTTCGTGAATTGAGCTTAAACTGGAGGTAATGCACGAAATAAATTCTTTGTTTTATTATTTCGAACTAACTCAATGTTTTTAATCTTCTATTACGTCTGGCCTTTCAAAATAAATCAACGGATATTCATTTGTAAATATCTGAGAACTATATAAGAAAGGAACGGCTTTTGTATCTGATAAAACGCCTTTTCGTTTTTTACATAGAAAGGGTACAGTGAATTTTATTATGGTTTGCATTTCAAAAGAATATATATATATATATATATATATATATATTCAGTATAAATATCATACCCTATAATTCATCACAAACAGTTAATCTAGTAAACCTATTACGTCCATATTAGGAACTCGTCAATTACCTGCCAGAGTTCGTTCCGACCTGAGATCGAACATGAGCACATTTGCGTTGAATGCTTGCACTCATCCATTACCAAAAATCATATGACAGTATACAACCTAAAACTGCCTGTTTCCATAAATAAATAATAAAAAAATAAATAAATTTGCTCAGGTTCTTAATTAGAACTAAACTCCTCTAGTTGATAAATTGCTTTAGCTATCTTATGCCATTTTTAGTTTTTACCGTCAATATATATATATATATATATATATATATATAATTTGTAGATCCAATTGAAAATAAATTAAAATGAATGTGTCTTGCACTTGCGAAAATTTTATTGAATGGAAAATTTTTCAGTTATATTTCGTATGACCTTGTTAGTAAAGCTCATCAATTACAAATTTTCTGAAACAGAATGCAGCTTATATCCTATAATCTTTCATAGCTCATAATCAATTTATGATGTATCAACTATGATTAGTTTTCAAATCTCTACTTCTAGTTCGGTGTGTAGGCATAGCTGAAATTTCTCCTATTTGCCTTAATCTGCACAGCCCAAATTACAGTCTATTTCCCACCACCTTCCTTCATACACAAATTCATTTATATTACCAAGTTTATTTTACCTCACGCAGGCTATTTGTAAACCATTAACCGTAATGGAATCACCAAGCTGACACAAAGATTTCTATCAATATTATGATGGTAAGTAGCTATTTGTTGGTAGAGTAAATCGTTTCTTATAAAATAATACAACATTTGAACGTACTGTACATGATGATTCGTTTCGTGCTTAAGCATGAAAAAAGTTGTAATTCACAATTTCGGTGAACTATAGCATACATTGAAATCCATCATGTTGGTACCATGTACCGATTCGGCAACCGTAGTGTTAGTCTCATGTACCTTTTCGGTACAATAATGTTGGTATCGGTTACTAACACAATAGCCATAGTGTTAGTATCCTTTACAGACTCGGTACATATATTATATAGAGTGAGTTAGCGTGGAAGTCGCATTTTCGAGACTTTATATTGCAGGTTTACACATTCGTCTAGAAGATTATACCGCCCTATTATCCTACTTTCATAACCCAAATATATAGTGGTTAAAGGGCGTAATACCGGCTCCTATTGATGAGTCGCCAGCAAGCACGAAACGAATGTGCATGAGATTATGCTTTCCGTTCATGCTGTCTTTGGTTTATCCTTCTGATCACAACTGAATTAATTTGTTACTAGGTTCGCAACACCTAATACATATTTGAATATACTGCTTACGCGGCCACGAAATTGACGCATGAATTCAGTAAACAATTTCGAGGAATGGTGTTGACATCATAAATTAGATTAATTTTAATTTAATTGTTTGACTTTACTACAAATAATATCCATAAATACTTTAGAATTTTGAATTTGCAGAATGTAAATTTATTACAGGCTGTGTATTTGGCATTATCAAAACTTTCTGTCTCATCACTGAATAAAGAAGCAGACATTTTATCTAATTTTATTTATACCTCCCTGTTTTTCTGTGTGCGCAAAAATATTTTACATATTATTTAATTAGAAGAAGACGCCTAACTGCCGAAAAAAATTGCGAAATAATATTTATTTTGCTGAGAGTCTCTAAAGAATTTTCTTTCCGTCATTTAAAAAATTATGTTCGCCTTAAATGTTACTTTCACACGAACTGCTTATGTAAGCTGAAATGTCGCTGTTCACGCAAGGGTTCCAAATTCCAACAATGAAGCAGCCTTTTAAATGAAATATAAAAAAATAATCTGTAAATAAAAAAAAAATAGTAAAATAATTTCTCTAAAGAAATAATCTTTATTTATGTAAGAACTTTTTAAACTAAGTAGTGCATGTTATACTTTTGGTAGAATGTCATCGGTAGTCCGAATTATTATTTGGCATGTAAGTGATATAATTAAATTATTTGAAAATAACAAAAGGCATTATATTGTTATTTTTACGTGGTGTGTCTTATTGTTTAAGCATAAGGTCAATATTGTACGTTCTAATCTTAATTTTATTCGGTCAATCTCCTAGGCGTTTTGTTTGACGATGTCTGGCGCACTGGTAAACCGTTTAATGCTTCAGGTTATTTCAAAGCGCGACAAGGAACACAAGGGTGTTTGAGTAATTTATTCCAATCAGACAACTAGTTTATCTCGAGAAATAGTAAACTCATTACCTGCCAAAACGTTATGAATTATGGATTTTTGTATGACGGTCGTATAAGCTTAATATATTTTTTATTGTAGAGAACTAGAATAAGTATATTAATTTGTCAGGTATTGCGCACCTAGTAATCATTAGTTCAAATAAAACCAGACGCAATCGCCAAAGGAAAATCGCATGTACACGCGTTTTGAGCCTGTTGGCGACTACTCATTAGAAGCCTGCACTACGCTCAAAACTGATTTTAACTTTGGTTAAGAATTGTTGGAGTGTTGAATCGTCCTGTTTGTCACCTATTTTTTAAGCTATCGACACCACTTCTTTACTAAGTGTGATTTTCTAGATTTTCAGAAGTTGAAATATGACTTTGCGCTAAATTTTTCGCGTTCAGATAAGGAAGTCTGGGTTCTTTTGTTATGCTGTCAGCTATATTGAACATGTGACCGAATTACTGGTTATCCATTCCTCAAATCGCCGCAGGTTACAATGTCCACTAGTACTCGTAATCAATTCACAGAACCTCGCAAATTATTTTATTTCTCTCTTGTTTCCAACCTGTTTTTGTTGTTAATTTTAATTCCGCCTTTCCACATTTAACTGATAACTATTTCATTACAGATTGAAACTCAGTGGCTTTCTTAGAATTTATTTATAAAATAGCAATTTTCACTAAAAAGCAAGGATTGCATTCCGTCCACACAAGAAAATCTCTCAGACAGAACGACATTGTTTTGCAAAATCTTCTCGGCTTACAAGTTCTTTTGTCATCAAATCTAAGTAATGTGGATAACAGTGTGAAACGATTTCGCATTATTGTAAAAATTAAATTGATTTCCTAGCGTTAGTATCAAAACAATAAATGCTATTTACATGAAAATCAATTGCAGGCTTCAAGTTACATGTAATTGTATGTCTCTGTTACTGTACTACTTTGCCATAGTCCTTGTTATGCTGCATAAATGGTCATTGGAAAGTGTACAGAAAATTTTGTCATATATTAGTTTTTATCAGCTGATTGTTATGGCTGTCCGTTCTGCTGTTACTGTGATCACCATTGAAACCGCTAATTCTTCAATCGCTCTTATTAGGGTTGATGTAATTGCAAGAGTATACCCAATTAATTGCAAAATAATTAATTTGAAGGAAAATCAAATGATTTTCGGAGGCAGAATCCGAGCTCTATGAATTCAAAATAAATAAAGTATTATTATGTAAATTTGTTTTACTGAAGGGACATGCTTTACACGAGAAAACGTTCTTAAATGTTTTGATAAAGTATTCACACGTGTGCCTTGATATTATGGTTCATTTCCATTATTTGGCAGAGCTAGTTCATAACTCATCAAAATTATGTGTAATTATGTCGCGTCCAGATGAACGTGTTATTGCGAACACAGGGAATTCCCATAAACGGCCTACTTAACATAGATGAACATGACATTTACCTATCACCATTGTGGTCGTGATTTCATTCTCAATTATCCTGCTATCTTCAGCAATAGCTTGGGAATTCCAGAAGAAATCTGATCTTGGAGCAGTATGGATTATTTAGCATTCGTCTTAGACGAATGAAAAATGCTGCCTCCATCTAATGTATTGTGTAGTTAAATTTCGCGTATGTTACGTTCTGCATATTGATCTCGGTCTCAGTTGAGGTTGTGTACCATTCTGAATTAAAAATACATGCCTCGCACAAACTTAGCTCTACAAAGGGATAAATTTGTCATCACACATTACGTTTTCGTGTTTGAAGGCTGGAACATGATATCTGATGATCAGCCAATAACAAGGACATTGGTAGATGGCCACAATTGTCTCATGAATTACACTGATAATTAATTATTCGTTTTCTCGTGAAGTAATTTATTTTTCATTTTTTAATCATGAACTAGTCATCCTATATATAATTGATTTCGAAAGTATTCCTTGTCAAACATCGTGACGTGTTTAGATATGACTAGGTGTCTGAATAAACATTAAAACTAGTTTTATATTGAAAATTTCAAAAAATCATTTAAGTGTGCAATTGTGCTGTCCTTTTTCATTGATTCATAAGTATAGCCATGTCAACAATTTGAAGTGTTTTTCAAAATATCCGATATCTTGTGCGGTAGGGGGTGCATGCAAAATTACTTCGCAACCAAAATACTACATTGGTTTAAAAATTAATCAATGATTGTCAAGCACAATTATTAACACCGATTTTCCGAACCAGCGATTGGAAAAAATACTTTTTTTAACCAGCTGCACACCATAGCTAAACTTCAGCCATTGACACTTCTTGTTGTCCAAATACACTTAAGTGAATTTTGTATAATACATGAATTCAATTGAAGATTAAAAGTAAAGAAAGGAACAAAAATAGATTTGTAACAACGAGGCGTCTTCAATTTCAAGTGCAGGTATACATTTAGTCAATACTAACTAACACAATTGTTTGGACTGTCAAATATTTACGTAAATTCAAATAAAGAACGCTGTCATATTTTAAGGAATAATAAGTCGTAGCAATTATGTGGAGGAGATAATTGGAGAACCTTGACTTATAAATGAAGGTAAGATGAAACCTCTTAAATTGCTCAAAAATTAATCTTTATAAATGTAATTTTTATTAATAAATCAATAAAAAAATCCATCATTACTATATGCTGCAATGAGCTTCAAGCAATGATTTATGTTTTAATATTCATTAACTCCAGAAAATAACTTACTAACAGTTTTAATTAATATAAAGAATTCCTTTTAAATCCTGATACCTTTATATTCGATGTATCTAAAAGCCAAACGCAGTGCATTATCAAATAATGCATCATCCAAATGTCCCACAGTTCTGGAATAAAAATGTTTTAATTTTGGCTGTAATGTCAGTTCCTGCTGATAAGTCGCTAGAAAGAACAAAACATATGTGTACATTAGATCAAACCTTTTTTTACGTTGAATTTGAAATATCCTTTAGCTGACTTCGTACTATTTACGCAATATCAAATAATAAAATGTACACATAAACACACAGAAATATATATATATAGTAGTTCTCTACAGCAAAGAATATAAAATACGCTGAAAAGTTTGTCGAGATATGTGGGACAAAGGGAAATTGAAATGTTTTAAATGCGTACTTTTGAATATAAATTTATAAATGTATATATATATATATATATATATATTTATATATAAGGCTTCTTGTAGCAGCAGAATTAAAGCAAGAGTCTGTATTCAGCATTTCTATTATTGGAGGTTTTTTAAGTAAAATATTTTATATCATTTCACATACAGCGTATCTTATTCAATCTCCTAATTCGTGAAGTTAAACTTATTTTAAGCCTCTGCACAATATCTAACTGTATTTTGGTGTAAATTTTGGCAATGATCATTGTCTAGTAATCGGAGTTGAATGAATATTTAAATCTAATACGCCAAAGGACTGCAATTTAAATTTGGTCAGTTTTACACTGGAGTGCACATAGAGGTTTTAAATTGATGTTCCCACTCCCACCAAAGGAATAGCAAGTTAGCATGAAATTGATATGTCAAAGAGATTTAACCTTAATTAATTGCTGACTTTAATACATAATTCTGATTCTTTTCAAGCTTACTTGTTGCCGACAAATGTGTATTAGGTGTTGTGCAACTAGTAACAAATTAGTTCAATTTTGACCAGAAGGGTAAACCAAAGACAACATGAACAGAAAGTATAATCCCGTGCACATTCGTTTCGTGCTTACTGTCGACTCATCAGTAGGAGCTGGTATTACGCCCGTTAACCACTATATATTTGGTCGAGGAATGTGGGAAAAAATGGCGATACAATCTCCTATAGGAATATGTAAACCTGCAATAGTGAAGATAATATCATATGAAGTCTTCCACAATGCGACTTCACTATATATAGTATATTTACCGAGTCTGGGAAGGATACCAACACTATGGCTATTTGTAGTACCGAAGGGACATGGTACTAACACTATGGTTGTCGAGTTGTTACATGGTACCAACACGATGGGTTTCAATGCATGCTATAGTTCAACAAAATTGAGTATTTCAACTATTTCTAAACACTTTTTACTCCAGCAAACCCATACAATCTGGACTTCATCTATATCAGTTATCACATTTCGAGATAATCAAGACATCATTCAATTCAGTATATAAAAGTTAGATACTGTTTTTGGCGGAAAACTAATATATATGCATTTATGTATTAAGTGTTGCGCACGTAATAACAAATTATTTTAATTATGACCAAATAAGTAAAAAAATTCAGCATAAACAGAAGGTATAATCTCATGTGCACATTCGTTTCGTGATTAATGGGGACTCATCAGTAGAAGCCGGTATTACGCCCTTTACCCACTATATATTTGTGTGATGTATGTGGGGAAATATGACTGTACAATCTCCTATACGAATGTGTAAACCTGCAATAGTGAAGCTAACTTCATTTAAAGTTTTCGAAAATGCAGCTTCAAAGCCAACTCAATATATATGATATATATATACCGAATCTTTACAGGGGACCAACACTATGGCTAGTGTGTCTGTACCCGATACAAACATTAGGTACCGAAAAGGTAGATGTTACTAATACTATTGATGCCGAGTTGCTAAATAGTACCAACACAATGGATTTCATTATATGATAAAGTTAACAAAAATAGAGAAATAAAACTATTTCTGAACACCTTTTAATTCAGCAATCCAAACACTGGCTTTGATCGAAATCAGTTATCACATTTCGCGGTAATTATGACGTCATTCAATTAAATATATTACAGTTAGAAATTATTTGTGGCGAACAGCTAATATTTATGCAGTTGTGTATTAAGTGTTGCGCACCTGATAACAAATTATGAATTGGTAGCACAAAAAGTTAAAATAATTTACTAATGAACATAGTGCATATGGTTTATTTACTTTTACTTGTAAGTTGTCCAATAAAATTTAAATGACTGCCCTCTAATAATGCTTCAAGGAATATAATCTACGATCATCTTTTGACCAAATTCACAATCTTTTTGACAAATAAACCTGTTCCACGGGTCTGTAATCGATGAAATTATACCATATGTCAATTTAATAATTAAATATAGCATAATAGGCAGAACGGATTGCCGTATGCTGTTTAAAATTAAAGATTAACTTAATTGCAGTGCACGTGGCTTTCTGCATGAAAAAGTAATTCAAAACTATGACCAGTGTAGATAAGTGAAATAATTACCCAAGTTCTATTAAAAATGTTTAAATGCACCAGTTTTCATGTTTAATATAACTTGGCCGTACATGAAAACGGTTATCTGGTGTACGTATCGAGATAATCCTTGTAATAACAAATTATTTATTCTATTCTGTTTGCTCGAACAGTGAGACTCTAAAGAATTGTGGCATAGACCACAATGACAAAAAATTATCCCAAAATTCTGGTCCTCCTAGTTTAACTTCATCGACTAACGAACTGCAAATACATCACCCTGTAGACGAAAACCCCCAGATAGAGAAGTTGACGTGTTTGGACAAAAATGTGGCCCTACATTCCCAAGCAGTATCAGCGGAAAACAGCGCGCCTCATAGTAGTTATTGTTTAGCTGAGAAGTCCAATGTCATTATAACGCAGCCAACAAAGCAAGAAACCAGTTTTTCAGAGCCACAACACAGTGCTGTTCAACTGAGTCCAAATTTAGTACCAGAAGAAATGGAGGAGCTGAATGATTTCTGTAACTCTCTTCAAGCTATACTGAGGTCAGGCGAGGCAATGCAGTCCAGGTTAGTGGTAATACTTCTCAAAATTAACCAAATTGTTCCTTTGCGAAATATAAACTCACATTTAGTATATTTGCTGTTGGTAAACTATTTTAACTTTTTAATTATGAAAGTTGTAATGTTTACTCGCATTTAAATGCAATAAACTAATATAATATCTTGTTTCTGGCATTAAATACCCAAAAGACCATTCATTGTATGGATGAGTAAGTGGACATCACAAGGCTAGAATAAACATGAGTTCTATTCCAATTGAACAATGCGCTCTATGATTACTGGCTAAGCGAGAATAGAGACATGCACAATTCACTAGACGCATTTGTTAAATTTTCAAGTGAAGTAGGTCAAAAAACTATTGCATGTTCCAGAGTTAAAATTTCTAAAATACTATAGCCTACTCCACATATAGTTAGTGAGCAAATAGGAAATACTTGTAGTACGTACCAGCGAATTTACCTTATATATATATATATATATATATATATATATATATATATATATATATATATATATATATATATGCGATGTGTGTGTGTGTACAGGCGCCATTTGGTCAATTAATTTCCTTTTCGAAAAAACACACTAAAATCGAATATAGTTCTAATATTTATATATTGAACAAAACTCATTATATGTACACTTATTCACTTGAGAACTGTTTTCAACCAGAAACAATTCTTTAAATCAAATTTGCGAGCTTTAAGTAAACACCGATCCAATTGTATTTAACCAGTCGTCGAACAACATAGCAAAACTACCGTCAATTGCACCAGAAACAAGTTTTACATAAGTGTCAATCACAAATTTCTCTTGAGGACTTCGATCAATCCGCCTAAGGTCACTTTATTTACTGTTTACATAGGGTGACTGTTCTATAAAAAACTGAAAATAGCGTTCTGAACATCGAGTAATAAAATGACCCTTAACACTTGTACGTTATATATATATATATATATATATATATATATATATATATATATATATGTGTGTGTGTGTGTGTGTGTGTGTGAATATTATATACTGGACAGACGCATCAAATGCACAATGAAGAAAAGCAGCACTTTAGAACGTAAGCCAACACTACATCCATTTCTTGAATCAGTCACAATACTCAGGAAAACTTCCGTCTATTTTACTTAACGATGCATTTCAATCTCATATTTTCAACATCACAGCACGACGGCAAGCTTTCTAATGAGGGTCAGACCACAATTGTTATCACCACTTGCGCAATCAATTGTATAAAAATTATAAATATCAATAAATCAAGTCTGCGAGCTTGAGAGAAACACTGATCCCATTTCATTTAACCAGTTGCACAACATAGCAAGACTACTGTCAGTAACACGTTCCGATGTGTTTCGATCTTCTCTGATCATCTTCGAAAGACCACGTAAATGTGACTATCGAGGACCAAATATAAATCATTTATAGAGGAATAAAAATTAGATATGCGGCTGATATCTATAGTAGTTTCGCTATGCAATGAAATAGCGATGCACAGTCCGTTCGGTTGTCTACCACCAGATATGTACATATTCTCCCTGGAATCATTCAAAGCTGAGACCGCTAATTTAAATCTACAGCCATTTATATCTGAGGTATTTTGGTGGCACTCTCATTTTAGTTTACGCAAAATGAAGACAAATTACATATTTATATATTTTAACTACACGTACCAGCACGAGTATTTACTTGCAAACGTGAAATCCTCAGTATAATGCACTTTATTTTTTGGCGCATTGATATTTTGACAGAAAAAAATTTGTCTAAAATGAAAATATATCGAAAACATACGTGTACTGGACAGTATATATCCATTACCACAGAGCGGTTCCGAGTTCCTCAAATTGAAATTTTATACTCAATTTTTTCCATAGTATATAGCAAGTCAGCTCTGATGAATTTCAATTGACTTGATTAGAACTTAATGGTTTATTGAGGCGAGCATGAGGCACGAATCTCTACTGACGTTTGTTTATTAAACAAAACGCCTACAAAATTTAAATAATAAGCCCTCTACGTTCGACCAATTTATACTATATATTCATATTTATAAAATAGTTGTTCAATGCGTTATGTTGGCCGGACTGATCGATATATAAAGAAGTAAATTAAAGAGCATTTTGAGCTAAAATTAGTTGAAAAACAGTGATAAAATTTCCTAATATTTGAACAGAAGGCTCATGAACATCACTTTCTAAAGCAGGTGGATTTCCAGGTGTCCTAAAATCAAAATCGAAAATGAATTACGTACTGCGGAAGCTGTTAGTTTCGACTTCATTTTTGCAGCGCTGTCATCAGATACTTTCCTGCCGTAAATGACTATTGCGGTGCAATTAAGGGAACTCTTATGTTGGTAAAAGCTTGATTCTACTACATTTCCAGATGCAAAGCGTATCTGTTTTTGTGACTGGTTGGTACTTACTCAACCCGTCACTCTGAAGCCTTCTACAAAAGTACCGTCCATTGAGGAACCAATAATCAAAAGAAGTTTGAAACTAGACTAAATATAATATGGTGAATTACGCGTTTGTATGCTTCCGCATATGAGCTTCTTACTTCCTGTTAATCATTATTTAGTGTATGTACTTATTGAAACTTGTTCACTTTTGATTTTAAAAATTAATGAAGCACCATATTTTGCAGTCGATTTGAGTTATGGTAAAAAGAAAATTGAATTTTAAACTGTGTTTTGTACCTCATTTAACATCTTGTTTCTCAATTTAAATTACAAAGACATAAAAATGGAGTAACTGAAATTTATACAGGAATTACCAAACATAGCAACATCAACGCATGTGTCAAATCGAACCGTAAATATACATATGAAATTGCACAAAATTTATTTAAATAGGTAATACAATTAAATAATCAATAAATGCGCGGATGGTGGTAATAATTCTTTAAATTAAGTTTGCGAGCTTGAAGTAAACACCAATCCCATTCGTATGTGGCATCTTTTCTTGTCTCCAGCTGGTTTGAACTTGATTTCTCGAGCTCATCATCAGACGTGGCTTCATAGCCGCCCACAAATCAACAGCACATAATTAAACAAGTATAGCACGTAGTTTTTATAAACTCACTAACGAATCTTTCATGTAATGTAGCCGCGCATTGGGTGAAGTACTGTAAATATGCTATATGATTACATTTTCATGTTGACTACCCATCAGAAATAAACAGAAAACCTGCCAGCATTTCAGGCAGATTTGATTATTATTATTATGCTGAAATTCTATTAATAACTCGCGGAATTTACAAATTGAGTATGCCCGACTATATTTTAACCTATGCACATCAACAAGTGCTAAGTTGGCATTTTTTGTAAAAATTCCTTACTTTGACAGTGACGAGGCAACTTCCTGTGACCATGTAAACCTTACAGGCGTTGCAGATTATGCCGTTTCTCCATTGAATTCTGATGTCGCTGGTTCACGCAACAATGTGCAACACAATACCGACTTTAAATATTCTGCAAGCTGCATTACGCCGCTATCAACGATTTCGCTTACCGCTCATAGAGAGACCGATTTTTCCCTTCCTCGGAGCACAAAACCACGTCATCTTTACCTTGTGCCAACAAACGTGGACGGTCTTGACGCAAAATACACCCCTGCTAGACAGAAGAACGTGCTACCAACACAAGACAGGCTACTTGCTGAACCGATTATATCTAGTAAGATATGTTTTATTAACATATTTTTACGTAACTAAACTTAGCTTGTATTTTGTTTCTGACAGGAGATAAATAAAAACCATGCCACGCTAGACAAAACGTGGAAGTTTTTAATTAAATATGACTTTGCTTTTCGTTTTTAGCTGTGGGTATATGGGAACACATCTACCTTGTGTGTTAAAGACGCATGTTTTTCAATTAACAGTGCAAAACATATTTCGTTTTGATATATTCCTTAAAAGGAATTTGCGTTTACATAGTGCTGCTAACGTTCAAGCTGATACCAAAATTGACAGTTGCGGAACAATTGTTAACACTCATAGGTTGGAAATATCTTTATTCCTTTACATTTCCAGGTGCACAACTTGTTTTTTTAACTGATTGATTGGTGCTCACTAGTCCCGTGACTTTGAAAACGTCCTTACACTGATTGTTCTAAAATGTTTGTGAATGAAGATTTGCCGCTTTTTTACTGAATTTTCGTGACATCATTTCCATTCCCGTCTTCAGGGTTGGCAGCATACCCTGAGAAAAAACAACTTGAGGCACGTATGATATTCTTATTAAAATCTCATCTATTTATTTTCATTATACTTCCTAAAGGATTTTTCTTGTGTGCCTCAATATTTAGCCTTAACAACTATTCCCTTTTATACACACACACACACGTATACCTGAAACAACTCACACGCACAAACTTGTCCACGCATATATGTGTACTCTAATCTAAATTGACATTTATATAATACATATACTGTATTCTATCAACAGTTATATTAACATAACTCTCTCCATAATCTATAGCCAACAGGATGAGATTAGACAAACCAGGAATTGAGTTGGAGTCATATTATATTCTATTAACATTTGTATTAACCTCAATATCTCTATAAACTACTGCAAACAGGATGACTTTAGGTATACCGGGAATTGAAGATTACTGTAATATAATGTAAAAGGAAATTTTATTGATCCGTCTACGCGTCCGGAAAAGCAATTTAGAAAATTCTGGCATCATGGATAGGCCAATCCATACGGATTAATTATATTTGTTCTATAAATATCAATTGAGATTAGAGCACACATATATGCGCGTATACGTTTGTTTGTGGGTTTGTTCAGGTATACATGTGAATATAAGAGAACAGTTCTTGAGACCAAATATTTTGGTAGGCAAGAAAAATACTTTATGAAGTAACATAAATATAAATAGATCTGTCTTGAATGAGGATAGCACATTTGCCACAATTTTTTTTCTTCTGAGAGCATAGTGTCAACCCTAAAGATGGGATTGGAAATGAAGTCCCGAAAATTCGGAAGAAATCGGTAAATCTACATTCACAAAAATATCCGAACAAGCAGTGTAAGGACGGGTTCAGAGTCACGGGACCAGTAATAAATAATCAATCAAATAAAAGAGCAAGCTGTGCACCTAGAAATGTAAAGGAATCAAGATTTTAATAACCTACGAGTGATATTAATTCTTCCCGCAACCGTTCATTGTGGTATCAGCTCGAAAGCGCATTACGCTAACAAATAATTTGATTTAATTTCTTGTCTTCGCATATTTTGACTTTATTGATAATACAAGGTAACATGTATGTGATAATAAATGGGCGTGGGCGAACAAGGAATTAACAATAAGTCCTGTTTTACTCGGTTGTGGTGTAATTTACATAAGAATAGCTATGTTTTAAATCGACAATGACAGATCCCCTTTCCTTTTATCCACTCTGTTTTCTGCTGTTAACTAGTGATGACTTATGAAATTAAAAGTCGGCTCTCCATTTAGCTGGTGATTATCGTTTCGCGTTAACCAGAAACGTATACACAATTGGAACCGATAGACATATCGTATCGAAAACCTTGAATTGCGTCTGAACTGGATTGGATGTATGCAATCGATTTGTTGTTGTCGTATTCAACACTCTCTGCACGTTTAAACTTTGTGTTGGTCTTCCATTTATATATATATGTATATATATATATATATATATATATATATATATATATATATATATATATGTTTAGAGATAATTGGATAGAAAATGAGAAAGAAATGGCTCTTGCAACTGCTAAAATCTATTTTTATTTTAGCACATGTTAAGGGTACTATGAAATCTAGAATTATTCTGAAATCTGCCTTTGTATTTTCATTTTATGGTTTTCTTGTTTTTATTCAGACAAATTTTGTGCAAACGCAAGTGAAACTCTGTCATTTGCTCGGGAACTGCAATCATCAGCCTTTCACAAACATTATGAAGCTTCTTATGCTGTTCAAACGTCAGGTAGACAAGTACTGCCAAAGGAATTGTGGTGTGTGGACCTAGATATGCAGGAAGAGGGCAATCTCTTGCACAGCGCAATAGCAGATGCTAAATCAACCAATGCTAAACGTGTCACATTTAACTCACAACCGCAGGTGTTTTTACAATCACCCCTGAATAATTCGCAATCCGATAGCTATTGCACAGTTGGATCTCTCTGATATTTAAATGGTTCTTTCGTGGTTGTCGTATAAACCGTTAAGAAATTTGTTTTGAAAAATTAAATAACGGCAGTTATAATGATTTAATTTACTTATATTTTGCAAGAGTATATTCTAGAATGCTTTAGCATGCTATGCATAATAGGTGCTGAATTTGATAGTTAAATTAAGAGAAAACGTTGAAATTTAGCGTTTCTTGTGAAATATGTCTGGTATGACAATTTTGTCATTGTTAACCGGAAAACTGGTTGTCTTTTTCTTAACAAAATATTCCCCGTATTCCCCAGTATTTGTCGATTGAGCTCAGGATATAGTCTATATCCCTCATAAAACGTCGGCTCATTTCTTATATTATTAGTAATCCTTCGGATGAGCTGTATGGTTCAACGTAGAAAAATGAACAAAACTTTGCTTATTAACGAATACTAATTTGAGTTGATCCTATATTTTTATTTGACGTAATGTCTATTAGGTGAGGCAAAATATGAAATCGTATTCGAATGAAATGCAGAACGAAATTTGATAATAAAGCGGAACTGGAAGCATTTGCCGCCAAGAACGTGGCAAAACATATACCACTTTCATTTTTGTGACTGGTGAATGTCAAACTAACCGAAATGTGCAATCTTATGCACGCAGGTGTTTCGTGCGTACTAGTGACTCACCAGGTGTAGCTGGCACCAAACCCAAAACTCACTGTGTATTTCGTTAAGAAATGTGTGACAATTGAACTCTGCAATCGGCTACCTTATTTGAGTTGTACATCAATTGTAAAAAAGTTGAGAAACTTTGGACGACATTGCTGGTCCCTATTGCCGTGTTTCCAGTTGACACGAAATGCATGCATCAATGGGATTGAGCTGCCTATTCATACGAACTTCGGCACACACCCATATTTGCTAATCTGTTTCTATATACGTCACGCCTAATTTATAAATGCCGATAGTCTTTAACTTCGCCAGTTATAATGCATTAACACGATGCAGTATGGTTTTATTGCACAACCTTACTGTATTATACTTTGTCAACCTAGGACTATAAGGAACCATGATAGCGATTGTTTTCCATTTTTACTGCAAATATGCAGAATAATTCTCATATTAATTAAACGAACATTGGTTGCGCGGATAGTGATAACAATTACTTTCAATAAAGTTTGCGGTCTTGATATAAACATCTGGCCCATTATGTACATACCTTTGTCATTATAAACAAAGTATTGTATAGTGTAGAAAAAGGTAAAGAAAGAAACTACTGGAAAAAGAACAACTTCGTTTTTATTGGGAGCTCATCACGTACTTTTCAGCTTTGTCCGTGGCAAATTTTGGACGGTACGTGATGAGTTCCCAATAAGGACGAAATCAGTCTACTGAGTGAATTGCATTTTATACACTATACAATTCTTAGTTTATACTGATATATGTATCTCGTATTGATTTTTTTTAAATGACAAAGATAATTCACCAAATTTTCATGATGAATTATAATCAATTACGTAAATAAAGGTTAATTTTTAAACAAAATACAATGTAGAAGTTTTTGCTGGAGGTACAAGGATAAAAGTTTGCAACGCATGTCCCGCATAGTTGGGAGATATTACAATATGAAATATAACCATTTCTATATTTGCCAACGGAAATCGATAAAAGTACATTAAAATAACATGGGGAATAAATATGTGATCTTCTGATCATATTAAATAAATTTATGCAAACATGTATTGAATTCACTTATAACAGTAGGATCCATAAACATACATTTATATACCTCTATACACATGTTCTTCAATTACAAATAGCACACTTTTCCCGATAAAAATTTAAAAGCAGATTTAAAATTATACAAAAGAGTTTTTGTTCCTTAATATCAGCTGATTAAATGGAGAATTAGAACACAAGAATTAAATTTGCTTAAATATAAAAAAGACAATTCACATTAAAGGCCACACACACACGCACACACACACACACACGCATGCACACACGCATACACACACACACACACACATATATATATATATATATATATATATATATATATATATATATATATATATATATATATATATAAGTCAAAACGTTCAAAAAGAAGAAAAATAAGTAAGGAAAGTTTTTCATGGTGCTTGAAAAGTCCCATAGTAATGCCAGTGTACGCATAAAAATTTTGCTTGCACTTTTTTTGGCAACGTCCGTTTATAGCAATGGTTTCCTAATATTCGAAGCATGCCATCACACCTAGCCTTAATTAAAATTGTAAATAGATTTGTTTTCATGTCGCATTTGTTATCAGGAATAACATGTTAAGTTATAGACATGCGTGCAACATCATAATTATTTTCCACCAAACAGGTTGGTATGTGCTCCTCGAAGCGTGAATTTAACCCTATACTGCATTTACCTACATATGACTTTTCACAGGTAAAATGTCATTAATTGGTAATGTTAGATTCAGAAAGCTGAGGAATATAGGGAGTAATATTTAACCACCGCCTATCAACAGGTTTGAAATCGCTATCGTATGAAATGTATTAAATGAAATATATTAAAAAAATTAAATATAATCACAATTCTTCAGTTTATATATGTATATATATTTCGTTTGTAAGTACATGTAATGATATTGATTAATTTAAGTTTTTATATAGCTATGCGTAATCGAAATTTTTTGTTCGATTTAATAAAATATATTATGGATGCAATAAGATGGTCATTACATGAGGACAATGTGTATTCTATTTAGACACATGTATAGACACGTTTTTATACACACATATATAGACGCCTAGGTAAGCGCAAGCAATGCGCACTTCAATAAAATGTATGAAATCTTACGTTAAAAAAGCATCGATAAGTTTAGAATAGAATTAAATTTATTAACAAAAATAAGTATGCACAGATATTAATACAATGCCTATATTAAATGCAGCTATTTTGAGTCCAGATATTTCAGTTTTGTGTATGGCTTAATGCGTTCTATTCGGTTATTATTTGAGATAATTCCCCTCCCATACAATTCTTGTTAATACTTGTAGGCTCTAATCTATGGAATCTTACCAATGCCCTGATTCATTAGTAATACAAAGTTTATTGATCCCTATTAAGTATAGAATGTTCAATTCTCAATCACCACAAAGATAGCTTGCCATCGAGTTAGAATATTCATTTCATGATTTTCTCAATGGTAACAAGAATCAAATATGCATTCAGAGGCAGTCCTGTTCATACAGGAACATCCAGGTAACAGGTGTGCACGAGTTGTTTGTTTTAAAAAGTTTTTTATTATAATGTATTCAAGAAAGCTGGCATTACCCCCCGAACCTCCTCAATGATTTAAATAAATTTCTTGTACGTAAAATCATTTGTTTCAATCAATATAAGCCATAGCGCGAAATTGCGTTTTTTTAAATTTTATTGAATATAATAGTAATTTAAAAAAGATTGCCCATCAAATCACTAAATATTCCTCAACTTCTTTAACTAGTATATGAAAATAGCCGAACCAAAAAAATTAATTACAATTTCGCATTGGTTATCTTGAGGATGTCTTCTACACCTTCAGATACAATAAATGACATTGATAAAAAATAAGTGCTCTTTTTTAATTGAACTTTGTCGCAAAATATACCCAATTTTATATTTAAATTGGGGTTAAGTGAATATTTTTCTTTATACGTAAGTAAAGAAAACAGTTTTTATTTGTTAGTATTGTTTGCAGGACAGTTAAATTGTTTCTTCATTTTAGTTGATTAATTTTTTCGGTTATTTGCAAACCATCTTACTCTGAAAACTCTATTTATTCTCATTTTCTAGTTTTAAATCAGTTTATAGTTTCTATCCCATTTGTATTAGCCTGAATTTTATGTAATTTATTTTTACCTGACAGTAAAGTGTCGAAGAAGTCATTTAAAAATGAAGATAACTTTTAATATCTAAAGTCATGATGAATATTTGATAAGCTTTTCGTAATAGTTTTTTTTAAAATCTTTCGCATTTTATCATTTAACAAAATTTATTTATTTATTATTATTATTATTATTATTAATTTATACATTCAATTATTTTCTCCTCTGTTTAATCACGTTTTTTAATTAATAATCGTTTTTTTTTACTTTTAGAATTATATTTATCAATTTTCCAAAAATTAAAGGTAAACTATATATGCAATGTTTTTAATTTTACTAAACCAAAGTTTACCGTGATAACTTCATTCTTTCAAATTACCTATGCCCTGTACTATATATTATAGCGGCCAAAGGTTGGCATCGTGAAGACAGATAATTCTATGCACCCAGAAACCAGCAAGAATAATTATAAATTAGGGAAGTAGGAATCTTGGGCTTTTTACATCTACGATGTTTTGCTTCAAGTTCATTCTAGTTCCGACAATTTCTCTACATTCCTGTCAATAATGAATTTCTATGGCATTGACTTTTTCGAGTGTAATACTCCTTAGTATGGAAATTATGACATCAGGCCATTAAACATATGATAGTTGTACGCTGTTTGTTGTGTAGAACTTATAAATATGCAATTATGTACATCATATAAAGTCTTCCAAAATGTACTTCATAAAGTCAACTCAATAATATATATATATATATATATATATATATATATATATATATATATATATATATATATATATATATATATATATATATACCGAGCTTGTTAAGATCACAAACACTTTGGCTGCCTAGTCGGTACATGGCACCAACACTGTGATTTCCGAATCAGGACGTGCTACCAACACAATGGATTTCAATATATTCTACATTTCACCGAAATTGAGAACTACAACTACTTCTGAACACTTGCTACCGCAGCAAATCCATACACTTAAGCATTGATCAATATCAGTTATCCCATTTCGCGGTAATCGTGACATCAGTCCATTAAATATCTATTAGTTGTATACTGTTTGTTGTGTAGAACTAATAAATATTCAATTATGTACTAGGTGTTTCACAATTAGTAACAAATGATTTCAAATAAGACCAGAAGGTTAAAAAACACTCAACATGAACGAAAGGTACACGCGTTTCGTGCTTACTGGCTATTCATCAGTAGGAGCCGGTATTACGCCCTATACGTTTTGCCATTAATGGAAACTCATCAGTAGGAGTCAAAACTATTATTCAAACCAACCATAAATCGATTCCAGTTATGTTGAAATTAAGCGAGTTAATTAATTATAGAACTAGGAGCCAACACTACGCTCCAAACCTGTTCTAGGTTTGGTCATCCTATGAAAGCAAAATGTACTGAGCCATTTGAAAAGCATTCAGCATTCACTGGTTAATTATTTACTGATTTGTGGATTTAGTGTCAGCTCCCACGAATTAGCCTGCAGTAATACCAATACACAAGCAGTATTAAAATCTTTATTTTAAGCCTCCTTTGGTAAGACAATTGGGGCCAATATGAACTAACGTGCACTAATTTTGCCATTCCTATGGCATAACCACATACTGATTTGTTTTTAGAAACAATGATTATACGTAATGTGCGATTAATTTCTAAATAAGACAGCACTTTCTAATCAGAAATGCTATTACGAAAACGTATATTGGCAAATAATCATCAAGTAATTGCAAAGAATAAAAGATGGGGGCGTTTGATAAACAAGTGATTTTAACTTCTCGTAAAGCACTGTAGGTTTTGATATTAAGGGTCTTCAATACATAGAAGAACAGACACTTTAGAAAGAATAAAGGATGTGTATATTGGATAAGAAAGTGATTACATTTGCTCGCAAAACACTGTATGTTTTGATATTAAGACTCGTTAACACGTAAATGAACAGGCATGTTGAGAGCTCTGTGATGCTTATTAAAGATAAATAGAGCAATCAAGTTTCGCAGAATATACGTGTCTAAGAGGAATTACACTTTCTTAGAGTTGAAAGTCTTTGAATATAACTAGTTATGAATAAAACGTGAAGCAATTAAGAGTTCACTATTGACTGCATCAAAGTTACCTGATCCATGTGTAAATGAAACTGAGTAGAGTAACGGGAATATTATAACTTGTTAGTTTGCATATAAAATAAAACAAGCACACTTAATATGAGTCATATGCTTAGCAAATCATCACAGGGCACTTTCCATAGTATCAGGTGTTGTAAGCAGTACTGTGGACTTCTTTTTTGATCGTTGGTGACAACACGTTCATATGGATGCATCCTGGCACTGCACTATTGTTGGTAATAACTACAAAGAGACACAGGGCTGATGAAACTGTGACCAGTGCAGAGGGACTGTGTTTGACTAGAAGCTCAAAATGACCTTTTGCCTCAGCATCCTGATAACGCTCTAAAAACCGCTCGAAGAAGAGAGAACTGGCCAATCGAATTCCATTTAGCAAATTGACCAATTAAACATTGCCATCAATTCAAATTTTACTAAATAACGTGTTAGTAGTTCTGAGTATGCTGCTTCAAGTTATTTTATTATGGAAATCCGCAAACTCCAGAAGTTGAAAACTTTTTTCATTTGTCCATAGAGAAATATATTTAAATATAAACGGCGAAATTGGAAATGTCAGACAGATTTCAATGTTAGTAAAATGTCAAGCATGCTTAATCACTGACTTGGCTATGATGTGCTGATGAATATCAACCCCTAACTATTCAATCTGTCGGTGACCACAAAGAAATAAGCATATTTAATTTAGTGAATGAGAATAAGGCTGACATTATACAAGTATTTTTAGCTTGTCACTTGAGAAATCAAGATCCTCGAAAGGCAATTCAGGTAGCATAGGAAATAGGTGAAATTTTGTACGAGAATATATGTCCAGGAAAATTGCCAGAGTATACCTGATCATAAAAAATGAATTTAAAACTGTAAAAATGAGTCCACTGAATGTATGTTCGTCGTGTAATCCGTGACAGGCTAATGCTTCTGCATCTTCATAACGCACCGACAACCGACCTAAGAAGAAAATACTAGCCAATCACATTCAACAAAGCTATATGACTGATCAAACATTGCCGCCATTTGCTATGTGAAATTTGCCGCCATCTGTATGGTTTCAAGCTTGATCAATTATTGCACTGTGAAATAAAGTTAAAACTCGTCGTAGTTGCCACGACAACAGCTAGAAAAGAGCATTCGGCCATATCGCGTAGTGCCAATTTGTCTAAAATATTAAGTCTAGTTTGTAATAGCTGTATCATTTATTATCCTCTTCAAGCCATGCCATGCAAGTACAAAATACTGTGACATATTTAAACGATCACTGTGAAACATACGGTTTGTTGCTGAGAGCTAATACGTATGCAATCTTGAATTAGGTGATGTGCAACTAAGAAAAATTTCGTTCAAGCAGAACTAAAAGGGTAAACCGAAGTCAGCATTAACGGATGGTATAATCTCATGTGCACATTCGTTTCCTACTTATTGGCGACTTATCAGGACGGTAGAATTTCCTATATGAATTTGTAAACCTGCAGTAGCAGAGATTACTTCGACAATGTGACCTAAAAGCCAACTCACAATATATATAATATATACCCAGCTTGTAACGCGCACAAACACTATGTTTGCCGAATTGGTACGTGTTACCAACACAATGGATATCAATATATGCGAAATTTCACCACAATTGAGAACTAAAATTACTTCTGAACTATTGTTACCGCAGCAAATCAATACACTTGGGCATTGATCCATGTCAGTTATCCCA
>JAQBSW010003293.1:0-85718 GCA_029291075.1 Eudiplozoon nipponicum
CTGGCGAATTATTTCTCATAGACACTGGATCAGATGTAAGCTTACTACGCCACAATTATTTCGAACCTACCCACCCAGTCGACACCAGCAATCTTACCTGCGCCAATGGCTCCAATATAGCGACGTTTGGGGTACGAGTACACACAATCTCGTTCTCCAACTCAAAAAGATGTTTCAATTATCCTTTCATCATTGCCAATACGACAAGAAACATCATTGGACGTGACTTTCTCGAACACTTCGACCTTACCATTCGTCCAAGAACACGAGAGATACGCACTGCAGACAATCAGTTGCTTTCATCAGCGCTAAAACATACGACTCGCGCCGAAGCAGTCTCATCCATACAGCTAATTCCTCCAGTTCCTCATGTACCGCAACTGGACGATGTTCTGAAACGACATGAAGAAATTTTCAAACCTATCTCCTTCATGCCCGATCTCAAGAGGAAGCGTGCCATCACAGCCCATCGTATCATCTTATCGAAACCACTTCCTCATCCTCCACGAGCACGTCCATTGGCACCACACAAACATAAGGCCGCCGAGCAAGAATTCGCCATGCTACGTCAACAAGGCATCTGTACACGATCCAGCTCACCTTATGCGTCGCCTGTGGTAGTAGTACCAAAGAGTGAACCAGCAACATTCAGGGTGTGCGGGGATTATCGTATTCTCAATTCTTGCACACAGTCTGATTCGTACATCCTGCCAAATCCAGCTGACCTACTCAGATCCGCTATCGGTCATGCTGTGTATTCAAAACTCGACCTAGTGAAAGCCTACTATCAAGTACCGATGGACAAAGACTCCGTATCATATACTGCACTCAGATTCACCGGAGGTGGCACTCACGAATATCATTATATGCCTTTCGGTCTCAAGAATGCCTCGCAAACCTTCCAACGCGTTATGGACGAAATACTAGATGGTCTACCATTTGTAATTCCATACTTAGACGACATCCTGGTATTCTCCAACTCAATGTCCGAACATATACAGCATATTGATATTCTACTCACACGTCTAGCAGACTATGGCCTCCGACTTCATGGCAACAAATGCGTCTTTGCACAAAAATCAATTGAATTCCTCGGTCATCAAATTTCCGAGAAAGGCATGACACCTATACCTGCTAAGGTTCGTGCTATTCAAGATCTACAGCCTCCAACCACCGTTCGAGCATTACGACGATTCTTGGGCAAGATGAACTACTATTCTCGATTCGTACCCTGCCTTGCCAAGATTCTGGCACCTCTTCACAAATATCTCGTGCCAGAAAGCCGTTTTGTCAAGAAATCACAACTGATTCAGCTCAACGTGGACGACATGCAGGCTTACGAGGATGCCAAAAGGGCCTTATGCAAAGCGACCATGCTACATTCTCCTGATTGGTCTCAACCTTTTGAATTGATCACTGACGCATCCGACGTTGCCATAGGCGCAGTACTTCAACAGTCCATCAATGGCATACACCGACCTATCGCCTTCTACTCGCAAAAACTACAACCTCGCGAGACGCGATATGATACATTAGGGAAAGAGTTACTCGCAATCTACCGGTCGATCCTACACTTCCACACCTATCTGGATGGCCGAAAGTTCAAGATCTACACAGACCATCTTCCTCTACTTCCGATGCTCAGAGGAAAGAAAGAGTATTTATATTCACGACGTGTCAACTCACAACTTACACGAATACACGAGTATGAATATGAAGTCACTCATGTCAAAGGATCAGAAAACGTGGTCGCAGACTCCCTAAGCCGTCCTGCAGAACTCTGTGCTTCTATCCTGTGTCCTTCACCTATAAGCACTCAGGAATTGCAAGCAGCTCAGCAAGATGATCCATCACTTCGGACATTTGATGTCAATCGCCTGAAAACATTTGATTATGATGGAACTCTGCTGCAGTGTGAAATAACTGGCGTGGGCCCTCGGCCGTTTATACCTGAAAAACTCCGTCACAAGATCTTCGAGGTTTACCATTCAATGAGCCATCCATCTGGCGAAGCCTCAGTGGAAATTCTATCCAGAACGTATTTTTGGCCTGGCATGCGGCGAGATGTCAAGAAGTGGTCAAAACAATGTCTAGAATGTCAGAAATGCAAAGTGACGAGACACACCAAAACGGCGCCACAAGTCATTCAAGTGCCCAAAGTCCGGTTCACGCACATACACGTTGATCTGGTAACCTTACCTGCCGTGAACAATATGCGATATCTACTGTCAATACGGGATCGCACCACTCGATGGTATGAGGCCATACCACTGCCAGACATGAAGCAAGACACTGTCAGTTATGCTTTAGAGCTCAATTGGTTCGCTCGGTTTGGTGCTCCAGCTGAAGTGACAACCGATCGTGGCGCACAGTTCCTCGGCGAAGAGTTCGCAGCCCTACTGAAATACTATGGTGTCAAACACTCCGTGACCGCGGCTCGCAATCCGAGAGCAAATGGTTTCGTCGAAAGGCCACACCGGGAACTGAAAGCGGCGCTCAAGGCCAGCCCAGAAGAAAATTGGCTTGCGGCTTTACCGAAAGTACTCCTATCAATGCGTACAAGACCTCGTGAGCCGATCAAATGTAGTTCCGCTGAAATGGTATTTGGCGAATGTCTACGGCTGCCTGGCGAACTAGTCCGATCACGCTCTGAAACTGCAATAACGATGAACGATCCGGCATTTCTGTTTCCACTTCGCAGTTACCTACAGTATAACGCTCAGAATCGGCCGATCTGTCCTACACGTCAGCAACATGGTCCAATATATAAACGCAAAGATTTTGATAGCTGCAAATGGTTCTTCGTCAACAACGACATGGATAACAGGATTCTAGCCAAACCGAAGCGCGGTCCTTATCGTGTGTTAGATCGACGTCAGAATTACATCATTTTGGAGATTAATGGCAAAGCTGAAGCTGTCTCCAAACACAGATTATCCCCGGCCGACGTTGATCCAAATGACCCGCTGTTCCGCGATGTTGACCTATCAGGCGGTGAAGAAACGATGATTCCACCTCCAGACAGTTTTGCTGACTACGGACTGACGCCCGACATCTCACCAACAACCGAGCCAACTGACGCCGTCACGCCGCCGCGAGATATAGAGGAACCAGAATCAGTGTCGACAGAGCCAACATCAGTGGTTACACGTTACGGCAGAGCCATAACACCTCCTGTAAGGTTAGCCCCCTTCATTGTGTACTAATTTTCATTGTCGGGGGGTGTATGTAACACGCGGCTCCGCGTTACAACCCAACGATGTTCAATTTTGACAAATACAGTGCTCTTTAAGGTCAAATAATCTAACTCTGTTCTTACACAATATTTCTCTTAACTGTGATTTTAGAAACAATCTCTGTTAGTTTCAAGCAGTTTTAATTGAGATTTCTTGAACAGGAATTTTAATTGTAATTAATATGGTTTTGTTTAATAAATAGACACACCCGCGTGCAATACGCAGGGAACATGCGGTGGATAATAGTGCATATGTGGATCGATAGTTTTTCTTTGCATTCAGATATGATTTCACGCATCAGGACATCAGATGTTCTTTAATCACATTCACAAATTCTATAGTTCAATGGATTACTATAACTTAATCAATTTAAAAACCTAGCAAACCATGGAATAATTATTTGTGGTGTTTCCCAAGACTGTTTTTTCACGATATTTATCCATTAATTATTAGTGACAATGTTTCTCAATCAAATTCACAAATTCCATAGTTCAATGGAGTATTATAATTAAAAAATTTAAAAACCTAGCAAAGAGTGGATTAATTATTTGTAAGTTTTTTTTAAGGCAGTTTTTACACGATATTATTCTATCCTTCATCAGTGACAATATTTACCAGTGACTTTATTTATGTCATCATATATTTTCAATCATTTGCAAGTATTCATCACGATTCAGACGTTTCTGAATTGATAATAACTTGTGCTGACAATATATCGTTTTATTGCCGTCTAGAGCACGGTCCGTTTTGTTTAACTGTGAATTGATAATTACTTGTGTATAAAACATTCAATTTTGTTGAAAATATATATCGTTTTGTTGCCGTCTAGAGCACGGTCAATTTGGACTAACTGTGAATTTTTTTCTTTGCAACATTGTGTACAATATACGTATGATGATTCCACTTTGCCTTCACTCACCCATCGGAAAAAGGTCGGAGACTAATCATAAGCACGGATCTCAACAGCAGCTACCAGGCATATGTAGGAATGGTACAGCATCACCAAATAGAAAGCTACCCCGCAAAACATCTAACATTAGCTACAAAACGTCCTACATAAATGATGCCCCATTTCGTCGAACTCACACCCAGCAAAGAATTAATCAGCATCTAGATTTTGAGAACTTCAAGCACTTTGGATGAATGCCGCGAAGGAAAGTAAATTCTAAAACATATTGAAGAAAAATACCCTCTCGAGATCACAATGCTCGAAGACAGCCGCACGATGACGGGTGAGGACGATGTTACACTGCCATATATTCTCGACAACACTCACACACATAAGATGACGTCCAGTTCAGGAAATGCAGGAAGCCCGGTGGTGAGCCCAGCAACAGGCCGCACCAATTTGTATGTCATCTGAATAACGCATCTTTAAGATGTAACGTAAGCAAATGTGCCCAAAACATGCGATACGTAGTTGATAATTTAATTATCTTTAAAAAAGTCACATTCGCGAACGTTGCTTCAAAGTTACATCAACGCGCATAAGTTAATGAGTTTCACGTCAGTGCACGAGAAAGATGACTTTCTGCTTTACTTATATGTACTACTAAAGAAAGATACTAATGAAAAATTAAATAGAACAATTTAACATATACCAATCTGGTCTATACAATATTTGCATTACAGAAGTTGCGTGACTGTAGAGGAAGATATTTCCTCCGACAAAATTAAAGTGACATTTATTGATAAATTTAGACCACATTGGCTGATTGAAACGAATTTTATTTAAAAGGAAATTATTCATTTATTTTCTAAAACATTCTTTGTTTAAATACTTGACAGTATATATACTTTTGAATTGTGCGTAATTTGAGTTTCGGTAATCTGTACGTGACTGACCTGACTTTCCTCAACAAGCTGCATTTATTCCTTTTCTCCGATTTACGTTTATAATTACTCGATTTTCACAATATACTCCTGTTATCATTTTGTCTTTTGAATCGTACATATTTGGAACGTTCTGAAACAGGTAATTTAATAATTCTGTTTCTTCAATCTTATTTCTTACCAGGTTATTTGATCGGGTGTTTTGTTACGTAAGAAGTTCACATTCCGTTTGCCTAACACTAAGTTATCAAGTAAATAATTAAGTACGATCAGCATGGAAACTAATCTTAAGTTTGAGGACAAGCAAATTAGCTCAAGATTTAGCAGGTATGAATTTAATAGATGTGAATGGAAATTCTAGCTTATCAGATTCAAATGGGCAAATTAAGATTGATAATGACTTGGTATTTATGGGGTTCTCAGTTACTAACAGGTATGGAGCCTCTACAAAATATGTCGACCGCGCCAGTCCAAAAACATTCAGTCTACCACTGTATAGATTCGAAAAACACTCAAGTTGGGTCGGGGATGCCCAAATGATATTTACGGCTTTCCAATATGTAAACCTTACGGAGAAATTTGTTGCAGCATGGATGGCATTGCCTGAGAATTTTAGAAGCGCCATGAAAAACCTTAGAGACATAACTGTGGAAGACGATCCGTATAATGCTTTTGAGTTATTAATGGCCGAAATTCAACAGAGATATCAGCCTGGAAAATCTACTATCATTAGAGTTTTATGAACGCCTTTGTACGAAAGCTTTTAAGTTGAATATATCTAGAGATGTGGTGAATTATATTTTTACAACTGAGCTATCATCCATGCTTATAACCACATCAGAGGTACTTGACACAATGAATGTTGATTGGCCAACTAAACTCAGAGGTCTAGACGGAGTGTATAAACAGCAGGAACCTCAGATACATGCTGTAACGGCAGATTCTGTCATGGTGCAGCCAGTTAGGGCAGATACCGAAACCACCCTAAATCTACAATAATGTGTGCGTTTCTTATGTAGAGAAATTACTGATATACATCGAAAGATGGATGATATGGCGAGAGCTATTTCGCAACCTTTGATTCAGGATAGAAATAAAAGACGTCGAGGAAGTCACTCGCGTCAACGCTTCGCTGGGCCGCGCGGATGGTGTAAGGCACATTGTGAATATGGACGAAGTGCAAAGTGCCTAGTTGAGAATTGCATATACCCGCGTTTAGGTGTACCCAAATGGAAAGGAAGCACTAAATCGGTAGAGAGGAATCCATCATCGAGAAAGGGATAAAACCCCCGCTAGTGGGAGCCGTAAGGGGTTTCCATTGCAAAGGATCCCAGACGTGCCTTTTAAAAGGCATACTTAAGGCAAAAGCACAAGATGCCACAAGATCAAATAGCACCAATACAGAAGGCAAGATGGCCAGATACTTTCTAAGCGGAGATCTGGAAAACATTGCTGGATTATCCAGCAACAAATTCATTATTAAATACGAATTAACTGGACTAGAGTTTCTTATCGATACAGGTGCTGAAGTAAGCATAGTTAGGTCAGACGTGGTGGAAGCAGATTGTCCCACATTTGATTATCAACTATGGGCCGCAAATGGTAGTCTAATAGAAGTCAAAGGGATGAAAGAAATGTCGGTGACCTTAGGCCAGAAATCTTCTTTTACGTGGAACTTTCTCGTAGCCGATGTGAAGGACCATAGCATTGGGATGGAATTCTTGACAAACTTCAAACTGACTTTAGATCCAAAAACTAGGACTATCGGAGAAGGCCTAGGGGTGTTAACAGACATTGAATCTAACACTTCGGCATTTAGAACAGATCTTTTATCCTGTCTCAGTGTCGCACATGACTTTGCCGACATCAACGAGAAACACCTTGCAGTGTTTCAATATTTCAGTGCCGAAAGAACAGGATTGAAGTCAAGAGTAGAACACCAAATAGAATTGGTGGCTCCGTTGCCTTGTTCACCGAAGGCACAACCATTGACACAACACAGGCAACAAGATGCTGTGTCCGAATTTTACCAACTGCGCGAAGAGTAGATTTGTAGAAGGTCAAATTCCAATTTTCCTTCCCCAATAGTGGTAGTTCACAAACCTGAACCGGAACAATGGAGTGTTTGTGGAAATTATCGTCTAACCCTAACCCTAACCAGAGTTCCCTGCTCCTAGACATAATGGGATATAAGGTTTATTCAACTTTAGATCTCCAGAAAGCGTAATATCAGATACCGATGGAGGAAAGTTCTATAACACTAACCGTAGTCAAACTTCCAGGAGGGGGACGCATGAATTTCTTCAAATGCCTTTTGGTTTGAAAAATGCCAGTCAGATATTCCAACGTTTGGCTGAAGAAATTCTTCAGAATTGTCCATTTGCGAGAGTTTACATAGACGACATAATAATTTTTAGTCGCTTACGTGATGAACATCGTAGGCATTTGGAAACGGTTTTGACCAGGCTGGAACAATATGGATTAGTGGTCAAACCCAATAAGAGTAACATTGGATGCTCTTCAGTTAAGTATCTTGGACATGTACTTTCCAAAGACGGAATTAAACCTTTTGAAGATAAAATCACATCTATCAAGGACGTAACGGAGCCCCAGACCGTGCGCCAGTTGCGAAGGTTCTTGGGCATGATCGCCTATTATCGTTGATTCATTCCAGGTCTAGCCGGAATTCCAGGATCGTTGACACGCCACCTCACACGTGAAAAGAGCACGGTCAAGAAGTCTGGGCCTATAAACCTGAGTTAAAAAGACCGAGAAAATTTCCAAATGGCCAAAGAAATGCTAAGCGACATAACCACACTAGCACCTGTAGATTGGGCAAAACCATTCGAGCTAATCACAGATGCCTCAGATGTTGCAATAGTGGCAGGGCTTTAGCAAAGGGACAAGGATATAGTGAGACCGATTTGGTCTTATACCCGCAAGCTTAGTGATCGAGAAAAACGGTATGGTACGTTCAGTAAAGAGCTTCTAGCTGTGTCAGTTCACGTTATTGAAAGATCATAAGCCGTTGATTAGCTTACTTGCTAAAACAGCGAGGCTTGTTTACTCTTGTAGGGTGAATTCGCAAATTATCCGGTTAGCAGAGTTCGATTTCACTGTGTCTCATATTGCTGGTAAAAGAAAGGGGTTGCCAATGCACTTAGCAGACCGAATGAAGCCGATGTCGAGATGATATATCAAGGTCCATTGAAGAATCTATATGATTTTTCGAACAATTTAGTAAATCAAATCGAGGAAGCGCAAGGATTGGAGCCCTTTACGTTAGTCTTGTTCAAGAGACCAGGATATGTTCGCAAGCTCCTGAGTGGCAAGTGGTTGTTATGCGAAACGTCCAGAAATCAATCACGACCATATGTGCCGTTGGAGTTACGTGCCAAAATTATCCAACAATTACACGATGTGGGACATCCATCCTTAAAAGCCCTAATTCGATTATTTAACGACAGATACGAATGGCCGCACATGTCTAAAGATATACGGGTATGGGTAAGAGCCTGTGCCAAGTGTCAAACGTGTAAGGTGTGGAGACATACCAGAACCGAGATACAGAATATTGGGATACCAATTGGACGGTTCAGACACGTACACATAGACATTGTCGAAATGCCTGAAGTCAATGGCCAAAAATATTTGCTAACAATGGTAGATCGATTTAGTCGCCAATTTGAAGTAGCGATTTTGAAAGATATGACAGCGCAAGAAGTCTTGTTCGCGTTTCTACATAATTGGATATCGCGTTATGGTGTTCCGGAAAGAGTCACTAGTGATCGCGGTAGTCAATTTATGTCAGAGCTTTTCGTAAGATCTCTCAACATCATGGGAACAACTGTATTGCATACTAGCGCGTACAACCCACGAGCGAATGGGATGGTAGAAAGGCTGCATCGTGAACTGAAAGCTGCGTTAAGGTGTACTAGTGGAACAAGCTGGATACACGATCTTCCTATAGTACTACTCGCCATGCGCAACAGATATAGGGCACAATTAGGAACTTCAATAGCAGAATTGGTTTATGGAGAACCATTAAGGTTGCCTGGAGATCTTCTAATAGAAACTCCAAGTAGTCTTGATTGGGCTTCTAGTTATGTAGATTGGTTTGTAGGAGCACTTAGAGATAAGATGTGTCGTTTGGCTCCGACCAAGACTAGAAAAGCAAAAACCAAATGCTATGTGTCCTCTGATCTAAGATCGGCTTCGCATGTGTATGTAACTAATGAAAATAGGAAGAACTGCCTGACACCATTTTACAAAGGACCATATAAGGTCAAGAGGATGACTGACAAAAATGTCATCATAGAGATAAATGGCATTGAGGATTGTGTTACGTTGGATCGTTGCATTCCCCAGTTTATCTGGATTGACGATATGACTGAATTAACAAATGCGTTGAATGACCGTCGTTCTATGGGCGAATCTGATGTGTGCAATCCCAACATACAGGCACATAACGATATGCAGAACTCAGAAGATGCGTTGTCTAATATAGTAAAATATTATTCTACCAGTTCACAGCATGAAAACTATTTGGCAATACCAGATGATTTGGAAGAACCAGTGAAAACTGTACCGGTCGAGATGACGACTTCAGGGGCGCCATTATGCACAACTCGTTCTGGAAGAGTGCCACGTCAGCCGAAGAATCATGATTACGTCTATTACTAGCCGTCTTTTTTAGAAGGTGGTGTATGTGGAGGAAGATAAATCCTCCGCCAAATGTAAAATAACATTAACTGATAAATTTAAACCACCATGGCTGATTGTAACGAATTTTATTTAAAAAGAAATTTTTCTTTTTATTTTCCAGAACATTCTTTGTTTAAATACTTGACTTTGAATTGTGCGCCATTTTCAGTCTTCGAGTGTCTCGCACCTCGACTGTTTATAACATCTTTTGGTCTGCAGCAATATTAACATTTTTTCTCTAGTAAAACTGATAAATATTAAAAATACATTTCTGCTATAATTGCTTTATATTCTGTCATTGAAGCACACATAGAAGGGACGTTCTGGAACAGGTAATTTGATAATTCTGTTGTTCACGTATATCTCCTTCCAGATTATTTGTTCGGGAAGTTAAGCGAGACAACTTTCGCATTCCGATTGCCTAACATTAAGTGTCGATTTAATTATTAAACTAACCAGACATGGAGACCGATATTAAATTTGAGGACACAAGTAGGTTAGTGCAGGATATTGCGGATTTGAATCTAGCAGATGCGAATGGAAATATAAGCATATCAGACTCTACTGTAAATTTTAGGACTTCAAGCGATCTGGCATCTATGGGGCTCTCAGATACGAATAGGTTAGGGGCCTCTACATACACACACACACACATATATACATATATATATATATATATATATATATATATATATATATATAAATTGTGCATACTTTCAGTTTTGGTAATCTGTACCTGACTGGCCTGACTTTCCTTAGCAAGCTGCTTTTGTTTCTTTTCTCTACATTACGGCTTAAAGAAACTCGATTTTGACAATATACACCTACTATTATTTTGTCTTTTGAGTCCTACATATTGGGGATGTTCTGGAATGGGTAATTTAATAATTCTGTTTTTTGCGTCTTATTTCTTTCCAGATTATTTGATTGGGTGTTTTGTTACGTAAGAAGTACAAAGTCCGTTATCTAACACTAAGTTATCAAATATATATTTAAGTTCGATCGACATAAAGGCTAATTTTAAGTTTTAGGACACAAGCAATTTAGCTCAAGTTATAGCAGGCATGAACTGAAGAGATGTGAACAGGAATACTAGTTTATCAGACTCAAATGGGTATATTAAGACCGAAAACGACTTGGTATCTATTGGGTTCTCATTTACTAATAGATTTGGAGCCTCTACAAAATATGACGACCGCGCCAGTCCAAAAATATTTTGTCTTCTATCGTATAAATCGAAAAACATTCAAGTTGGGTTGGGGATGTCCAAATTCTATTCAAAGCTTACCAGATTGTAAACACTATGGAGTAATTTGTTGCAGCATGGATGGCATTGCCAGGGAATTTCAGAAGCACCTTGGGAAACTTTAGAAACAGAACTGTGGAAGAAGAACTGTATAATGCCTTTGAGTTGCTACTGACCGAAATTCAGCAGAGTTATCAGCCTGGAAGGCCGGCACATATTTGCGAATTATTAAGCATAGGAAAGTTGGGGCATCAAATACCATCAGAGTTTTATGGAAGCCTTTGTGCGAAAGCTTTGGGTTGAATATATCTAGAGGTGTGGTGAATTCTAATTTTACAGCTGAGCTACCATTCAGGCCTAGAGCCACGATAGAGGTATTTGAAACAATGAATGTTGTTTGGCCAAGTAAACTCAGAGGGCTAGACGGGGTGTATAAAACGCAGGAATCGCAGTTACATGCTGTAACAGCAGATTCTGTTATGGTGCAGCCAGGCAGGGCAGATACCGAAACCATCCTGACGCTACAAGAAAGTGTGCGTTACTTATGTAGAGAAGTTGCAAGTATATATCGCAAAATAGATGATATAGCGATAGCTATTTTGCAACTTCAGAATCAGGATAGAAATAATAGACGTCGAGGGAGTCACTTGCGTTAACGTTTCGATTGGCTGTGTGGATGGTGTAAGCACATTGTGAATATGGACGAAGTGCAAAGTGCCAAGGAGAGAATTGCATATACCCGCGTTTAGGTGGACCCAAAAGGAAAGGAAGCACTAAACCGTTAGAGAGGAATTCGTCACCGGGAAAAGGATAAAAGCCCGCTAGTAGGAGCCGTAGGGGGCGTTCCATTGCAAAGGATCCCAGGTATATCTTTAAAAGGTAGACTTAAGGCGAAAACAAAAGATGCGACAATATCAAAGAGCACCGAAACAGACGACAAGAGAGTTAGATACTTCCTAATCGGAGATCTGGAAAACATTGCCGGATTATCCAGCAATGAATTCAAAATTAAAAACGAAATAACTGGACTGGAGTTTCTCAACGACACAGGTGCTGTAGTAAGCATAGTAAGGTCAGATGTGGTGGAAGCAGATTGCCCTACATCTGATTATCAACTATTGGCGGCAAATGGTAGTCCGATAGAAGTCAGGGGGATGAAAGAATTGTCGGTGACCTTAGGCCAGATATCTTCTTTTACGTGGATTTTTCTTATAGCCCATGTCCAGGAACATATCATTGGGATTGCTTTCTTGTCTCATTTCAAACTTACTCTAGATCCATAAACTAGGACTTTTACAGAAGGCGTAGGGGTTTTAACACCAAATGAGACTAGCAATTCGGCAGTTAGAACAATCCTTTTACCCCGTCCCACGGTCGCACATGAGTTCGCCGAAATTACCAAAAAACACCTTTCAGTGTTTCAACCTTTCAGTGACAAGAGAACAGGATTGACGACAGGAGTAGAAAATCAAATAGAATTGGTTGCTTTATTGCCTTGTTTACCAAAGATCCAACCAATGGCACAACACAAGCAATAACGGATCAACGTCGGCCGGGGCTAGTCTGTGTTTGGAGACCGCTTCAGCTTAGCCATTAATCTCCAAAATGATGTAATTCTGACATCGATCTAACACACGATAATGACCGCGCTTCGGTTTGGCTAGAATCCTGTTATCCATATCGTTGTTGACGAAGAATCATTTGCAGCTATCAAAATCTTTGCGTTTATAAATTGGACCGTGTTGCTGACGCGTAGGACGGATCGACTGATTCTGAGCGTTATATTACAGGTAACTGCGAAGTGGGAACAGAAGTGCCGGATCGTTTCAGAGCGTGATCGGACTAGTTCGCCAGGCAGCCGTAGACATTCGCCAAATACCATTTCAGTGGAACTACATTTGATCGGCTCACGAGGTTTTGTACGCATTGATTAGAGTACTTTCGGTAAAGCCGCAAGCCAATTTTCTTCTGGGCTAGCCTTGAGCGCCACTTTCAGTTCTCGGTGTGGCCTTTCGACGAACCAATTTGCTCTCGAATTACGAGCCGCGGTCACGGAGTGTTTGACACCATAGTATTGCAGTAGGGCTGCGAACTCTTCGCCGAGGAACTGTTCGCCACGATCGGTTGTCAGGTCTGCTGGAGCACCGAACCGAGCGAACCAATTGAGCTCTAAAGCATAACTGACAGTTTCTTGCTTCATGTCTGGCAGTGGAATAGCCTCATACCATCGAGTGGTGCGATCCCGTATTGACAGTAGATATCGCATATTTTTCACGGCAGGTAAGGTTAGCAGATCTACGTGTATGTGCGTGAACCGGACTTTGGGCACTAGAATGATTTGTGGCGCTGTTTTAGTGTGTCTCGTCACTTTGCATTTCTGACATTCTAGACATTGTTTTGACCACTTCTTGACATCTCGTCGCATGCCAGGCCAAAAATACGTTCTGGATGGAATTTCCACTGATGCTTCGCCAGATGGGTGGCTCATTGAATAGTAGACTTCGAAGATCTTGTGAAGGAGTTTTTGCAGGTATAAACGGCCGAGGGCCCACGCCAGTTATTTCACACTGCAGCAGAGTTCCATCATAATCAAATGTTTTCAGACCATTGACATCAAATGTCCGAAGTGATGGATCATCTTGCTGAGCTGCTTGCAATTCCTGAGTGCTTATAGGTCAAGAACACAGTATTGAGGCACAGAGATCTGCAGGACGGCTTAGGGAGTCTGCGACCACATTTTCTGATCCTTTGACATGAGTGACTTCATATTCATACTCGTGTATTCGTGTAAATTGTGAGTTGACACGTCCTGAATATAAATACTCTTTCTTTCCTCTGAGCATCGGAAGTAGAGGAAGATGGTCTGTGTAGATCTTTCGGCCATCCAGATAGGTGTGGAAGTGTAGGATCGACCGGTAGATTGCGAGTAACTCTTTCCCTAATATATCATATCGATTCTCGCGAGGTTGTAGTTTTTGCGAATGGAAGGCGATAGGTTGGTGTATGCCATTGATGGACTGTTGAAGTACTGCGCCTATGGCAACGTCGGATGCGTCAGTTATCAATTCAAAAGGCTGAGACCAATCATGGGAATGTAGCATGGTCGCTTTGTGTAAGGCCTTTTTGGCATCCTCATAAGCCTGCATGTCGTCCACGTTGAGCTGAATCGGTTGTGATTTCTTGACGAAACGGCTTTCTGGCACGAGATTTTGTGAAGAGGTGCCAGAATCTTGGCAAGGCAGGGTACAAATCAAGAATAGTAGTTCATCTTGCCCAAGAATCGTCGTAATGCCCGAACGGTGGTTGGAGGCTGTAGATCTTGAATAGCACGAACCTTCGTAGGTATTGGTGTCATGCCTTCTACGGAAATTTGATGACCTAGGAATTCAATTGATTTCTGTGCAAATACCCATTTGTTGCCATGAAGTCGGAGGTCATAGTCTGCTAGACGTGTGAGCTGGATCTCAATATGTTGTATATGTTCGGTCATTGAGTTGGAGAATAAAAGGAAGTCGTCTAGATATGGAATTACAAATGGTAGGCCATCTAGTGTTTCGTCCATAACGCGTTGGAATGTTTCCGAGGAATTCTTGAGACCGAAAGGCATATAGTGATATTCGTGAGTGCCACCTCCGGTGAATCTGAGTGCAGTATATGATACGGAGTCTTTGTCCATCGGTACTTGATAGTAGGCTTTCACTAGGTCAAGTTTTGAATACACAGCATGACCAATAGCAGATCTGAGTAGGTCAGCTGGATTTGGCAGGATGTACGAATCAGACTGTGTGCAAGAATTGAGAATACGATAATCCCCGCACACCCTGAATATTTCTGGTTCACTCTTTGGTACTACTACCACAGGCGACGCAAAATGTAAGCTGGATCGTGTACAGATGCCTTGTTGACGTAGCATGGCGAATTCTTGCTCGGTGGCCTTATGTTTGTGTGGTGCCAATGGACGTGCTCGTGGAGGATGAGGAAGTGGTTTCGATAATATGATACGATGAGCTGTGATGGCACGCTTCCTCTTAAGATCGGGAATGAAGTAAATAGGTTTGAAAATTTCTTCATGACGTTTCAGAACATTGTCTAGTTGCGGTACATGAGGAACTGGAGGAATAAGCTGTATGGATGAGACTGCTTCGGCGCGAGTCGTATGTTTTAGCGCTGATGAAAGCAACTGATTGTCTGCAGTACGTATCTCTCGTGTTCTTGGACGAATGTTAAGGTCGAAATTATCGAGAAAGTCACTTCCAATGATGTTTCTTGTTGTATTGACAATGATGAAAGGATAATTGAAACATCTTTTTGAGTTGGAGAACGAGATTGTGTGTACTCGTACCCTAAACGTCGCTATACTGAAGCCATTGGCGCAGGTCAGATTGCTGATGTCGACTAGGTGGGTAGGTTCGAAATAATTGTGGCGTAGTAAGCTCACATCTGATCCAGTGTCTATGAGAAATAATTCGCCAGAGGTTGCGTCACGGATGAGAAAAGATGTTGATAGTGGCAACTGACGACGAGACTGGTTGCTGGCATTTGGGCGTTTGAAGCATGACTTGACTGGAGCCGTCGTTGTAAATACAATAGTTTGATTGCGCTCTACCGCGAAAGCAACGTGCTTCGAGCCATCGGACGTGGAGCGGCCAACGATCTTGGGGTGCTCAGCCTCTACTGCCGCAGAGGAGGCTGACCCCAGTAGTTTTCCGAACCTTCCATGGGCGGATCCTCCTGCGTTGTTGAGGGTGACCGCGCCCACTTGAAAGTCGCGTCTGTGTGCGGGAATGTGCAGCCGTTTCTGAGGCAATAACGTGTGGAGTGGCCATAGCTGCGGTGATGCGGACACCATTCCGCTGGTAACTTTGGAACTGTGGCGCGGCCTCTCGACGTTGACCTCCTGGCGCTATTCCGGGACTGTGGTCGACCCTGGTCACGCCTAATCTGGTCGCGTCTATTATGGACGGCATCGACTGAGGCCAAATTTGGCCTGACGGTGAGGTTCTCGAGCAGGCTGATGAGGCGTTCATTAGTGATATTTGTTCCGGCTAATGATGCGGTGGATTGTGATTAGGACAGTCGTGAGGTGATGTGGCCTTTCTCTGGGGCAGGTGAGCTGTAGTGGTGTTTCATCCACCACTTGTCTAGACGTGCCGGCAGAACGTCGTCTTGTACTTCGAGGGATTCGCGCAGGAACGTGGCCATCTCTTGTAATGCCGGCGGGAGCTTCTGTATGAAAAGTCGCATTACGATTTCCTTGGGCAAGATGAATCCCAAGGCTTTCTGCTCCATCTCCCTAAATAGCTCAGATGGCGTGCGGCTACCTAGGGACATCTGGCTCATTAATTCTGTAAGCCTGTCTTCTCGATCTGGTGTCAAACGCTGCTTGACGCTGCGTTGCAGGCTCTGCCATGGCTGCGCACATGTGCCCTCAGTGTATTGATGCAGAATATCTTTGAGTTCACGTCTGAAAGACATTGGGATCGTCTCCCAGGCCCTCAAAAATAATGAGTCCTCGTCTGTTATATTGGACACCTTGGCCAATAAAGTAACATCGTCGACCCACTCTTTAAGGTAGTCTGGATCGAATTGGCATATTTTATACTGTGTCCATGTGTTGGTGCGGCCTGTTGCTGGGCTCACCTATCACGCTGTGTCACCTAGTCACTTTGACTTCAGGTAGGCCAATCTTCTTATTGCTGAAAAACTTGTCATACGTGATCAATTATCTATTAATCGGACTTCTACATGTGCAAGCCTCCACGGTTTCGCCGCAGATCTTCAACAAGACAATTCTGAGTCTTCACACAGCAACTCACCTCTCTAGGTTCGACAACTCTACTTATCTTGGTGCATCCACATGAAAGAACACCAACCAATCAATCAGAGCCCGCCTCTAATGTCTAGGAGTATTTCTAGACACTACAACTTTACCAATAATTTTTTCGGTATTTGTCGTAGAATGAAATTCCAGCCCTGGTAAGGGCCACAAAGAGTAACTGTCTTTCAATATCTACAGCTCGTTCACTATTTTGTAATGTCGCGCGCCATTTACTTGCAACCTTCCTCAGTCATTAAAATTGTTTGCCAGACAGCTCCTCAACTCTATCTTCGATAGATGACTTATCATAAAGATGCGAGTTAGAATTTAGGGTTTGTAGAACCTAAGTTTAATTCGTCATTGTTTTTTTCTTACCTGCAGGTTGATAGGATCACTTCCTTAGAGAGGGCAATAGAAAATAAGGCTGGGGTTCTAGAAGGATTAGCAATAGGGAAATCTGAACTGAATCAAAAGAGCGCACGACATACTTTCCCAACCAAGACAAGAATTAGCAATAGGCGGCGATCTAGATCCTCGCAAATTTACCCCAAAGAACCGGAGCTATAATCATCAGAAATTTTATATTCCTGTCAGGTCTGTTTCCGCCGTTCAAAAGAATTCTCGAATGAGTGCCAATTTTCACAGTTGACTGGCCAGTCCTCAGAAATTAGGCGTAGTGGAGCGTCAGGACCGAGAAACGTATGGCGCGGGAAGTAGAAGATCGTACTTTCTGCTCATCAACGTCATCAGCGGCACCACTGGGAAGCAACCTCTTAAAATCTGACATTCTCATTGACTCTTTTCGTCCACGCCGTACATAACACATGTGCAGCAAAACTGACAATGCCATTCTTAATGACCAGCCTTCTTTTTTGTAAGACCCGGACAAACAGACCAACGAACTTCTTTATCCTCTATACTTCGGCCCTGGCGAAGAAATTATCGTGGACGCAAGTGCAGCAGTTTCAGTTTTCAAGGGAGATTCCATTACCGAGATGTCTCTAGGCGTTCTACTTGCAACAGCTCATTCCAACCTATGGTTGTCCGAATTGCACACTCAACATAGGTTTACGACGTCAAATTACTCGTCGCCAAGGTCTCACATGACACAATAGGCCTTGATTTCCCGTTGAAATATCGGCAGATTGTTAATCTTTCCAATCAAAAGATCATAAACCCCTCCAACGTACTTGAGCAAAGTTTTTGGACACTTGCCTCCGAGAGGTTGGAGAAACAGGTCATTCTGCCAAGCCCAGTGCATCATTCAGCGGAGATATCAGCAGCTCTTCGAGAACACAGGTCGCTGTTCGATCTCAGCATGTCAAAGCTACGTGTCTCCAACACGATGCACATTCTCGTCATAGGAGGACAACCTATTGCACTCAAAAAGCAACCGTTAATCCCTGCTAAGCTGAAAGTTGCCTAAGAGGAATTTTCAAGTCTATTGGAAGAAGGAATCATCAGACCATCGAAAGTTCATGGGCGACATCATTGCACTTAGTCTCCAAAAAAAAATGGATCATACATCACCTGGTGAGATTATCGCAAGTTAAATTCAGTGACCAAATCCGATGCATATCCTATTCCCATTATAAACACTGCTTGAATAACTTAGCGGTAGCAATTATTTCTCAGTGATTAATCTCAGACAAGCCTACCACCACATTCCAGAAGCGCCAGAAGATATAGAAAAGACTGCGGTCTTCACTACATTTGGCTTCATTAAATACCTCTACATGCCTTTTGGTTTCAAGTGTGCTACTCAGACATTTCAAAGATTTATGGAAAACATACTCGGCGACGACGCTGCTTAATGTGTGTCATGTCTCAATGACATAATGGTATTCAATCTAGATTAAGAATCTCATGCCAAGCATTTATGAAATGTCCTCTCACACTTATCCAACCACGGACTCAAGATCAACTATGACAAGACACAGATTGCAACTATATCCGTGGATTTTCTCGGGTATCGTATTACGCCAAAAAGTATTCAAACTTTTCCATCGAGGACAAATTTTATCAAGAATATCAAGTAACCAAAGACTGTAAATGAGCTGCAGAAAAGTTTGGGAGTTACTTCACGGCCTATCAAGAAAACTTTATCCGTTATGTAGGCATTTGCAAAATTGAAAATGGCTTAGCAAGATCTCCATCAATTCTTGGTCACCTGAAGACGAGGAATTATTACGTTTCGCCATCAACTCTTTATCAAATTCTACAATGCTAACGCATCCAGATTTCCACCGAACGTTTCTACACACAACATATACTTCTGAGTTTGCTGTTGGGGTCATCTTGGAACAAAAGATCAACAGAGTTCGGATGCCTATCACTTTTTACTCGCGTATTCTCCAATCAGTAGAAACAAAATACGACACTTTTGGTCGGAAACTCCGCGCCATCCACGACACTGTGCGCCATTTCATCAGCATAATTGACAGCAACAGATTTGTTGTTTGCACCATTAGTTAGCGTACTTCGAAACGCTACTTTAACTGTTGCAAAATAACCAGCCAGAGTAGAAAATCAGCTGTGACGGCTGAGCGAATGGCAATTTTACATATTTCAGGTCAAGGACAAACAAAACTTCATTGAAGACGCACTTCCATGCCAGATGTCTTGCTACAACCACTTTCGCCTTCGCTATTCACAGTCAACTCCGTGACTCTCAGGGAACCTGAACTAATGCCCTACCTCTGGCGAACAAATCAGCGAGGTGACACTCACATTCAAAGATTAGTTTCTCGTCACCCCACCAAGTTTGCATGCGGATCTGGGAAGGTTTACCAATTGTTTACTTCACAGTTAGGCAGCCCAACAACCCAGTTCTGCCGACCAGCCCCCAGAGAAATTTTTTCGACTCAATTCACTCAAATTCTCACCCAGAAGGCAAAGCGACTGTCAGACTTATCAGAGATCATTTCTGGTGTCAAAGGTTCAGGCAGAACGCCAAACGATGAATCTGTGAGTGTGCTATTTACCAGAAAAAAACAAGACCAAACAGCACAGTCTTTTCTAAGTTGCAACATATCCAAACTGCCTACACATTAACATAGTTCATTTGACAACGGTTCAAGTTTTCAACTACCTTTTGGCTTTGATTGATAGATTTACACAATGGCCTGCGGCTTTATCTCTTTTCACCATTTCTGCAGACGAAGTCACTAAACTTTTTATCTCTGCATGGATAGTACATTATGGTGTTCCCACCGAGGTTATTACTGACAGAGACACTTGTTTCTCATCAGATCGTTTCAAAACTACCTTGCGGTTCATGGGATGCAAATTATGTCTACCATTCCTAATCTAAGGGTATGGCAGAAAGAATGCGTAAGGATCTCAAAGAAGCTCTATCATCCTCGTCCATTAATTGAAACTGGGTCGAAGCATTACCTTTGGTCCTACTTGCTATGCGTTCCCGTACACGTGAATCTATTAAAACGTCTACGTCACAATTCTTGTATGGTATGGATCTACGCCTGTTTAATAAGCTCCCACGTGTATTACCCTCAGAGGATGACCAACAGGTCGAAGCTTCTCGCCTTTGACTTCATTTCGGTAACATGTCTGAACAGCAGCCAAGACATACTCCTCGTCCAGTCTTAGATCACCCACAGCTCCAAAACTGCAAATGAATACACGTTCGTAACAATGCTGCTTTTGCACCATTACAAACAAAATATCGCAGACCTTACCCGATTTTGCTCAAACGGCCCCGAAATACTTCATTATCATGCAAGGTGCGACAACTACATAAGTAAACATAGACGAGCTGGCGATATACAAACTTCTACACGCATCTCAGGCTCTACCTGTCTACAATCTTGTTCTAACAATAACGCATAACTGATAATATTTTTAACTTTAATCTTTTGTTAATATACGTATCAATTTTTCACTTTAGCGCACCATATACGCCCCATTTAAAGTGACGTGATCTCTATGAATCCACATAATTCATTGTCTTTGTCACATTCACTAGTCTCACGTGGTATAACCAGCTGTTCTAAGCCAACAATTATATAGCATTTGTGAACAGTTTTTCGGTATTATGCCATCTGTGGCAATGATCGAGTACACTTTTTGCCATTACCATTTTATTTTCATGAATAAATTTTTACATTGTAACGAATGGCTCACACATGTGCTAACACTGCCAATTTTGGTATGACTATGAACTTTTAGATAATGCCTTGTTTAGTAACACTAGTAGTCATAGGCTTTATATCATGGTACAGGCCACTTTCATTGCATATCTCAACTTCATCATTTGCACTGTGCACACTCTATAAATATCATGACTACAACATCGAGTACGCACTAGCTCCTTTGGTCGTATTCGAACTCATTAAACCTGGAAACTTCAATTTACACGCTGCGGCTCTGAAAAACTCTCACACTACTCTTTCGCTTTACATGGTATGACCGGCCACTACAGCTTACAATTTGTGTGGCAATTGCTAGTGGTTATTTGGCATCATATCATTGTGGAAGCAACCAATAAGCATACAGCTGCCCAGGATTTACTGTACATTTTTTATTAGCTATGAGAAAAATAATAACCAGTTCGTTAACTGGGTTTGAACTCTGACCTACATCACCTATCATGCCTCGCTGAGAGGAACGTTTTCTTTTTTCAGAGAGGAGAGTAATGTAACGGCTCAGATTAGTCCGCCTACATATTGCGCAAAAAGAAATTCAAATTTCATTACGCGGTACCAAGAAAAAACAATTGCCGTTAACCAATGGCGTGCGGCCTTGCGTCTGTACAATTATATAAAGATGGCGTATTTACCATGCATTATCACACATATGAAAATTTCGTCCAGCGCGCAACGCGTGATTGCTGTCACGTTCTATTTGACTGTTTGCCTACAATGTGTTCTGGGCTTGCATTTATCACGCTGTTTCAACAAATTACTTGGACTTCAGTCACGCCAACTATCTTTTTGCTGCACAACTAGTCATACTTAATCGATTATCTATTAATCGGACTTCTACATGCGCCAGCCAATACGGTTTTGTCGCAGATCTTAAACAAGACAATTCTAAGCCTTCGCATACCATCTGACTTCAATGTTTTCGACAACTCTACTTATCCTGATGTATCCACACGAAGGAACCACCAGATAATCCACCCGATCCGGCATCAAGTGTCTAGGAGTACTTCTAGATACTGCAGCACAACCAAACTGTGTCCGCAATTGCCACAGAACGCAATTCCGGCCCTGATAAGGGCTACCAACGGAAACTGTCTCCCACCATCTACGGTCTGTTAACTACTTTGTATCGTCGCACGGCATTTACTACCAGCTGGGGCGTTTTTGAAGAGAATTAAGTGATGGAAGATGCAATTATAAATGGATATTGCGAAAATTACATGCTTGATAAATGGCAAAATGGCCTAGTATTTAAATTCCACTCAATAAAGAACAGTTATCACAGGTTGAGTATTGTCTAGCAAGTGAATATCTCTCCAAATAATTCTTGCTAGGTAACATTTATCACAAGATGTCTAAACATCAAAGTAAATTGCAAGTTAATGGCCTTTTTCACTTCAAGGATAATCCGCTCTACTACAGGAAGTCGCAAAAATGAGCTTGTTTATTGAGAACAACGACATATGCCATTTTTAATGTCATCAAATATTTAAGGCCTGTGCGAGATTTTTTGAAATTGTGATTCCATATTCCAAGTTAATGGAAACGATTGGGACGTTTTCACCATAACGACAACAATTGTACATCACCTAGAAGCGTACTTGTATAACTTATCTCTGAAAAAACTATGATAAGCTATCCATCCGTATTCAGCAATGGCTTTCATCTCGCTCAATCGTACGACTAGTAAAGCACACATTGTAGCTTAACGTAAGTGAGAAATACATGTAATAGCAGAAGCTCGTCCGGCTCTTGATCAGAATAATGCTTTTTACGAGAATAAGGTTGACATATTTTCGAATTAAGCTGCACGTATACTCTAGCAGATCATTCAACTGAATCGATATTTACTCAAAACCATTACCAAATCAGAAAATTTGTAGCTGAGTGTGAGTGCCATGCTAGGTATGTAAATTCTCAGTGATCGGAAAAAAATCAGAACAAAAGTTATACCAGCGAAGAAATTGTGCACTTGTATTTGTAGTAAAGTTCCATATTGAAGTCAATGTCTCTATCTACCTGTTATCGACTTATAATAATTTCATGATTGATGAAATATCTATATAATTAAATTAGTCCGTTGCTTTAAGTAAATCTGATAGATTGAACATGAAGAACAACGCAAACATCAATATTTTATTGATTTTCAGATGTTTTGCATAATGAATCAGACTACCAGGATAAGAGGTCAATAGTATTGCAAAAGATGATACAAAACGTTTTCACAAGCACATTTATTGAATTGTTCTAATGTGATATTTTCATGTACAGCATAGGGGAGAACGCAATACCGGCCCTAATAAGGGCCCCAAAACAGTACAAAATCCCAGCCATCCTGGTTCCTCACTGACTTAGCAACGTCGTACGGCATTTACTTGAATCTGGGGCGTTTTACAAAGCTTTCATATCTTTTCCAAAATAAGTTAATTATAAAATAATCAGCATTAAAAATTAAGAAGTTAAAAATACCTGTTAAATATGCATGCATGAAAAAAAGATTGAGATGAGCAGTGCCAAATTTCTGAAATTGCAACCATAAGTAGGAAATTAAATGGTAGCCTATAAGAGGGCCATGGTAGCAAATTTATGTTAAGGTAAAACGTTGAGCGGCAAATCGATTTGGAACAATTAGCACAAAAAGGCTGATAAAATTTTATGCGGAAACATACGATAAAAATAAATTAATAAAAAATTAACATGAAAAATAGTTTAAAGAGGGAACTTTACAGAAGATGGTAGGTGTTCCATTACTGTTAAAAAATGAACACGTCTCGATCGCCAGGTTTATTCCTGTTAGAGTATCTAATACACACCATTCTCGTGTATTTAGAATACTCCACCAAAATTGACATCTTAAACTTATCAGCTGAACCTAATAGAGTAACTCTTTTAAAACCCTTTCTGATGCCATCTTCGTCCTTATATTACATTAAAACATGAAGATTTTATAATATAAGATATAATGGATGATTAAGATGAATAGAATTAAGAATCATAATTCACTCCGTTCTGAATCCAGTAAGATGGATTTAAGTTCTAAATCTATTAATTTTAAAGTACCTATTTTTCTTGCTATTAAATTTTACCTTATGCCTTATATTTGCTCTTATTTCTTATATAAATATATGCTTGATCAGAACATAGCAAAGGTTAGCACAATTAGAAGAAACAATCACTCTCTACAAAGTACCGCTCACCAGAACAAAAGTAACAAACTGAAAGCGAGCACGAAAAGCAAAAAAACCGCTAACATGAACTTAAACAAAGTATGTTTTAACCATTTAAAAATAATTCATTCACCAAATAAATTCATTCAAGATCATGTCGGTAGTTTAAACTTCCAATAAACTGTTAAATTAAGCACAAATCCAAAATAACCCTCATGTATAAGAATTGTGCTCAAAATTAGATGTATTCATCTCTCATAGGTGTACGAAAGAATCTTCCCATTTGTTCTGTTATAATTGGTGTTCACGGTTCCTTCTGCGTAAGTTTTATTCAGATTATTTTAACACTTGCATATTCGACGGGGCAGATAGTGAGTTAAGTGTGACCTCAAAACTCGCTCCTTCAATTGGTTTTGTTTTTCAATTACTTCGTCTTACCAGGTAGACTAAGTATTGCAACATTCAAGATTTTCGCACTCCTCCATGGCATTTACTAACTAAATACATTCTATTCCGTTATTTTTTTAACATGAAAAAGGTTTGTAGTAAAATGAAATAAATTTTTTTTCGTATTCTCGTCAGCTATGTAAAATTGCGATGCTAATCACAAATTAATGGAAAAATATATTTATACTAGATAGAACCTTCTAATCTGAATGGGCACTAAACAACAACTTTCATTTTTAATTGCTCCTAAGAACCAGTCTATAAGGCAAGAAGCGCAATCTGAAAAAAAAGGATTATTTCCTACGCAAGTCTCAAGGTAATATCACACAAACTCTACAATAGATTTTATATCATTTGCGCTTTGCCAGCCAGCCAATAGGAAGTTTATATATCCAACTTATTTAATTAATACACAATAATACAGCCATTCAACTATACCTTTTGCTATTGGATTAGACTGTAACGACACAAATCAATCGCCGACATATTGCGTAAATTAAATTCAAATTTATTTACATTGCACCAATGAGAAAAAAGCAAATTGCCGTTTAACCACGTTTAACCACGTTTAACCAATAGTATGCAAGTACAAATATTGCATGCTATTTAAGCACGGTAATTTACCATGCAAGTCAGTTGTGGCATTTGCCTTCTACCTGCTTCACGCGTGTGCGTTCTGTCGGCTGTCAATGCGTGTGCGCTCTGTCGGCTGTCAATACCTTACTCATCTTGTTGCGTGATACCGGAGAGACGAGCCAATTGAGTGCAGGACCTGCAGGACACCATCCACAACGCGATCACAGCTCAACCACGGGAGCAACAAATCAACCAGAGTCCACCCAAGGCTCTAGGACATCTTCAACGCTGGATACTTAAAGCGAACGCATTACCCGGCCCTCTTAAGGGCCCCCATATCAGTAACTAATCTCTATTCAGAGCACTTAACCGAGTTTGTAACGTCGTACGGCATTTACTTGAAGCCGGGGCGTTTACAAAATTGGCGACCCCGGCAGGATATTGATTATTGTTCTGATTTTTTTGGTATAAATAAAATTGACTTCCTTTTTCATCTATTTGGGATAAAAATCGATTAAGATTTGCGTTTTATCTACCGTGATCGTGGCCATCTGTGAATTTTTTTTTGGGTATATATATATATTCGTGGTTTGTGTTGGGGGGATATAATAATAATAGATTGACATTTGTGTTTTCTTTGATCGTGGATTTCTGGGAAATCTGTTGGGTATATATTCGTGGATTTGTGGGGATAATAATAACACATCGGCATCAAAGGCCAACGGGGCCTCTGTTTATCTTTTCTACGTACAAAACGGCACCGTACGTACTCAACAACTCAACTTCGGATTTTGGAAACAGTGACTTTTTTGTTCTGCTCTTATTCAACTGTGGAAGCTGTTTGTGGGTAAGCGTTTCGTTAAAGTATATTTATATATTTTCATATTGCTTTTAATTTATGCTTTTAAGATACCGTAAGATTGTTAAAATGTCAGGTCCAATTTTAGATATTGATGTTCCTATTTGGGATGGAGATAGTGAGTTATTTTTATGCGCGTAGACTCCGCTTTCTCCCCGTTTCCTGATTATGACAGTCATCAAAAACTGTCGAAGGTTTTTGCTAAACTACCTTCGGAATTGCAGCGACGGATTTATCCTAAGCTTGAGGCCATTAGGAAACTACCTAATCCCATTTTGGGCCTACAAAACGAGGTAGAATCCTTGCTTGGACCCACTGAAACTGAGCAAATAATAAACAAATATGCGCAGTTAGATATGCCAAATCTTGGCCCCATAGAAATACTGAGGAAATTACGGAAACGTTGGTATAAAACCAACATTTCTGACCATGAGGCTAAGGTTGTTTTTATTAACAATCTTCCCCAAACATTAAAACTCTTTGCCAGACAGCTCCCCAGCACTCTCTCTATAGATGACTTATCTGAGAGATGTGAGTTAGAATATAGGGTTTTGGAACCCAAAGTGAATCCATCATCCTTTTCTTCACCCCGCAAGATGATAGAATCTCCTCCTTAGAGAGAACAGTGGCGAACATGGCCAAAGTTCTAGAAGGATTGGCCATTACCAAATCAGAGATAAATCATGTGAATGCTCGACCAAAATTCGTTTCCAAGTCAAATTATAATGGTAGGCGGCGATCGAGATCTCCGCAATCATTTAATAAATATGCTCCAAAGAACTGGTGTTATAACCACCAGAAGTTTTTTATGCTTGCCAAGTTTGTCTTTGTCGTTCCGAAGAATTTCCGAATGAGTGTCAATTTCCACAGCTGACGGAGAGGACAAAAGACCGCAGGCACAAGGGTGCATCAGCATCGGGAAACGTCCGGCGCAGGAAGTAGAAGACCGTACTTTCTGCACATCAACGGCATCAACGGCGCTACAGAGAAGAAGCCAACTACAATCCGACATCCCTGTCGACTCTTTTCGTCGACGCCGAATTTTTTATATAGAGAACCAAACAGACAATGCCGGTCGCAATCACCAGCCTACTTGTTTGCATGACCCGGCCAAACAGCCAAACGAACTTCTGCACCTTCTTGATTTCAAAACTGGCGAAGAGTACATCGTAGACACAGGTGCGGCAGTCTCAGTTCTCAAAGGTGATTTAATGGCCGAGATGTCGCTAGGCGTTCTTCTCGCAACAGCTAGAGGCGAGCCTATACCAACTTATGGCTGCCAATACCGCACACTCAACATAGGTCTACGACGTGAATTTTCCCACAACTTCATCATTGCCAAGGTCTCACATAATATAATAGGCCTTGATTTCCTTCTAAAATTTCGGCTCATTGTTGATCTTGCCAATCAAAGATCATCGACCCCTCCACCGGACTTGAACAAAGCTTTTGGACACTTGCCTCCGAGCGTTTGGAGTTACAGGTCATTCAGCCAACCTCAGTGCATCATTCAGCAGAGATATCAGCAGCTCTTCGAAAATACAAATCGCTTTTCGATCTTAACAAGTCAGAGCTACGAGTCTCCAACACGATACATCATATCGTCACAGAAGGACAACCTTTTGCACTCAAGAAGCGACCACTGGCTCCTGCTAAGCTGAAAGCTGCCCAAGAAAAATTCTCAAGGCTTTTGAAAGAGGGAATCATCAGACCATCAAAAAGTTCATAGGCGTCACAACTGCACTTAGTCTCAAAATCAAACGGATCGTACAGAGCCTGTGGAGACTACCGTAAGCTAAATTCAATGACAAAATCTGATGCATATCCTATTCCAAATATCAACACATTACTTGAAAAACTCAACGGCAGCAATTTCTTCTCAGTGATTGAACTCAGACAAGCGTACCATCACATACCGGTAGCACCAGAGGATATCAAGAAAACTGCAGTCATCACTCCATTTGGCCTTTTTGAATATCTTTGCATGCCTTTTGGACTTAAGTGCGCTACTCAGACATTTAAAAGATTCATAGACAACATACTTCGCGACGACTCTGCTTATTGTATGTCATATCTCGATGACATTATGGTATTTCAGTCCAGATCTAGAATCTCATGCGAAACATCTACGAAATGTCCTCTCACGCTTATCCAACCACGGACTCAAGATCAGCTGTGACAAGACGCAGATTGCAACTTCATCCGTCGACTTCTTAGGGCATCGTATCACGGCCCAAGGTATTCAACCGTTGCCGTCAAAGACGAATTCAATCAAGAATATCAAGTCACCAAGGACTTTGAGCGATTTGCAGAAAATCCTGGGAGTACTAAACTATTATCGCAAGTTCCTTCCAGGACTTTCAAAACAACTTTATCCTTTGTGCAGGCACCTGCGGAACCGAAAGGGACTTAGCAAGAATTCCATCATTGCTTGGTCATCCGAAGACGAGGAATTACTTCGACTTGCCATCAACTCGTTAGCAAATGCCACAATGCTAACACATCCAGATTTCGAAAAGCCATTTCTACTCACGACAGATGCTTCTGAATTCGCTATTGGAGCCACTTTGGAACAAGAGATCGACGGAGTTCGGAAGCCTATCAGTTTCTACTCGCGTACTCTCCAACCAGTAGAAACGGGGTACGACACTTTCGGCCGAGAACTTCTCGCCATCCACGACGCAGTGCGCCATTTTATCAGCATCATTGGCAGTGGCAGATTTGTTGTTTTCACAGATCACGCACCACTAGTTAGCGCACTTCGAAACGCAACTTCATCTATCGCCAAGTACCCTGCCAGAGTGGAAAGACAGCTTTCCCGTCTAAGCGAATGGCAATTTGACGTCTTTTACGTCAAGGGCAAATAGAACTTCATTGCAGATGCCCTGTCCAGGCCAGACGTCTCTCTACAACCACCTTCGCCGTCACCATTCACTGTCAGCTCCGTGGCACTCAGTTAACCTGCACTAACGCCAACTCTCCTGCGAACTGAACAACGCGGTGACATTCACATTCAAAGATCAATAGCCGTCACCCAACCAAGTTCATATGCCGTCTGTGGGAAGGCTTACCAATTATTTACTTCACTGGTACGCAGCCCAACAAGCCAATTCTGCCGACCAGACTTCAGAGAAAAGTTTTCGATTCAATTCACTTAATTTCTCAACCAGGTAGCCAAGCGACAGTCCGACTTCTTACAGATCGTTTGTTGGGTCACAGACTTAGGGAGAATGTTAAACGATGGGTCTCAGAGTGTGCAATTTGTCACAAAAACAAGATCACACGACACACTCGTTCTAAGTTGCAACATTTTCGGTCTACTTCTCGCCTAGCCATCGTCCACATCGACGTAGTTCATCTGACAAAGGTTCAAGGTTTCAGCTACCTTCTAACTATGATCGATAGATTTATACGGTGGCCTGTGGCATTACCTCTTGGCACCATTTCTGCAGACGAAGTAACTAACGGTTTTATCTCTGCATGGATATCCAATTATGGTGTTCCCAATGAGGTCATCACGGGCAGAGGCACTTGCTTCTCATCTAATCGTTTCAAAACCACCTTGCGGTACATGGGATGCATCTTACGCCAGACGACTGCCTACCATCCCCAAGCTAATGGCATGGTAGAGAGAATGCATAGGGAACTCAAAGCTGCTTTAGCATCCTCGTCCATTAATGGCAACTGGGTCGATGCACTACCTTTAGTTCTGCTGGCCATGCGTTTCCGTACTCGTGAATCCATTAAAACGTCTGCGTCACAACTCTTGTATGGCATGGATCTACGCCTGCCTAGTCAGCTCCCACGTCTACTACCGGCACAAGATGACCCACAAAACGAAGCTACCCGCCTTCGACTTCATTTCGGTAACATGTCCGAACAGCAGCCTAGACACACGCCTCGTCCAGTCTTCGTTCACCCACAGCTCCACAGCTGCAAGAGAGTACTCGTTCACAACAATAATGCTGTTGCACCACTACAACCCAAGTATCGCGGTCCTTACCCGATTTTACTAAGACAGCCAAAATACTTCATCATTATGCAAGGCGCTACACCGACATCAGTAAGCATAGACAGGTTAAAACCGTTTATCGAACCACCTGATCCTGAGAGCGTTCAACCTTCTACACACGTCTCAGGCTCCGTCTGCCCACAATCTCAACCTGCTTTGTATAACGCGTAATTAATTTTTTTTAAACATTAACATTTAACTATAAAATTTTTTTTAACCTTACGTTAATTTTTAGTATTTGTCTCACGTGGCATAACCAGCTGTTCTTAGCTAACAATTGTGTAGCATTTTTGAACAGTTCTTTGGTATTATGCCATCTCTGAGGCAATGTTCGTGTACATATTTTTTTATGCAATTACCTTTGATTTTAATGTATATATTTTTACATTATAATGTATTTCTCACACATGACATTACACTGCCTATTTTGATATGACCAGCTACTTAGAGCTAACGCTTTCGTTTAGCAACACTAAGTAATGATCAGCTTCATATCATGGTACAGGCCACTTTCAATGCATATCTCAACTTTATCTATTTCACAAAGACCACTCTACAAATGTCATGACCACAACGTCGAGCACTCTAGCTCATTTGGTCGTATACAAACACATTGACAACGATCCAACCTGCTTAGGTTTTATCTTAAACCTGGCAAATTAAGAGGCGATTTACCTCGAAATCTTCACGCTGCGGCTCCAAAAACTTACACTGCTCTATTTTTGCCTCGCGTGCTATGACCGTCCACTAGAGCTAACAATTTGTGTAGCAATTCCTAGTGGTTACCTGGCATCATATAATTGTTGAAACAACCAACAAGCATATTTAAGCCCAGCACTTATGGTTGATCATATTTTTGCTTAACTTGGTTCGAACTCTGTCATGCATTTCTTATCTAGCCTCGCAGAGAGGAATATTTTTTTCTTTTTTTCAGAGAGGAAAGTGTTGTAACGACACAAATCAATCGCCGACATATTGCGTAAATTAAATTCAAATTTATTTACGTTGCACCAATGAGAAAAAAAGCAAATTGCCGTTTAACCACATTTAACCACGTTTAACCAATAGTATGCAAGTACACATATTGCATGCTATTTAAGCACGGTAATTTACCATGCAAGTCAGTTGTGGCATTTGCCTTCTACCTGCTTCACGCGTGTGCGTTCTGTCGGCTGTCAATACGTGTGCGCTCTGTCGGCTGTCAATACCTACGCTGGTGATTTGATAGTTTCACCAACAACTAACTACATCCGTGACTCATCTTGTTGCGGGATACCGGAGAGACGAGCCAATTGAGTGCAGGACCTGCAGGACACCATCCACAACGCGATCACAGCTCAACCACGGGAGCGACAACTCAACCAGAGTCCACTCAAGGCTCTAGGACATCTTCAACTCTGAAGACTTCAAGAGAACGCATTACCAGGCCCTCTTAAGGGCCCCATATCAGTAACTAATCTCTATTTAGAGCACCTTAACCGAGTTTGTAACGTCGTACGGCATTTACTTGAAGCCGGGGCGTTTACAAGACGCTATAATATGTTGTACCATAATGGAAATGATATTTAGGAATTTAGTAATAAGATCAAGCATGAATTGGCCACCACTATCCCTGGTCATCCTTATTTATTTTCAATAAAGTGATACTCAATCATCTCGGAGCGTGAATAAGAGTTTCTGAGCAATCACATCCCTAACGACTGCCGCTTAGAAATATAGACTTTTCATATCTTACATTCGAAATGAGTACCACTGACTGTTGGCCTTGTATATAATGACTATGTCGATTTGTATATGAATAAACCAACCAACAGGTTTATCTGTATTTTTCAACCCAGTTTAATATGCGGAAAAATCAAGCCTGCTTGACACCTAGATGTTGTTCTTATTCACAGTCGTATATTTTAAGATATATTCGACCATACTTATCATTTTACAAAAAAAATGGCATCTAGTTTTATTGGAAGGAATTCTCAACTCATGAAGTCTTTGAATAGCTGAAATCCGTAATTTTAACAGAACGTAAGGTCTTGTTTTTGGACCCTTGGAACTTAAAATGTGACAAATTATAAATAAAATATCTGGTTTATTAACGAATTTTAACGCTAAGGGATCCACTATTATTACTTCGGTTAAAATTTGGGTAAATACTTTGAAGAATTATTCGGGCTTTTTACGTTCCTTTACGTATCAGCTCATTATTCGCCTCGTTTGAACTACTGAGTGCTTCTGATACCACATTCTCCTGAGGCTGTAAAAAATTGCCAAAGTTTAATAACGTATTTCAAAGTCGTTAGGCATTCGATTGTAAAAAAATAGACCAAACTGAACCATTGCTTTTCTAATATGACACTTCCTCTATTGCTATTTCAAAATCAAATGCGACAGTCACAAATGCTTTGACACTCCCAAAGGCATTGACAAAGTAATTATGCTCAATATGAACTTATTCCTTTAAAATTTTCCTGGTCACCCAGCCTTAAATTAGTAAGCCACTAAGTTTTGGTACTAATCCTCTCCCCAATGAAAAATCAAGTCAATCACCACAAACTTCCATGAAGAATAGATAAGAAGCGGCGACAATACGAGATCACCCTTAAAATATAAATATTTTTCTTTCTGTTCTGGGTTCTGTTACAATTTAATCGTATTGATCTAGTTTTCCAAAGTGTTCTACCTGAGATCCGCTACACAAAATCATGTTGAAGATATACACCGTCATAAATGGATAATGCTGGAGCATTTCTTTAGATAATCGCTGGAATTTATGACTAGCGTAGTACACCTCGATGGGCATCCTTAAATATTTAAACAATTGCCTCGTGGAAATCCAGGAGCTGGTATTAAATCTCTCTACATCAGTATTATATAATACACTACTGGAGATCCCATAATCTCCCTAGCAAATTGTTCTGGTTCGGTAGTTGATATGAATCCCAATTGGTTACCAATTTATCAGTCTTTAGTTCCCGCAAACTCTCTATTTTACCCGTTACGCTTTGAGTACTACCACTTTTGGAGATAACTTTGAAATTTGACTACTTACAATCTTCTTCTTTGTGTTATTTCAGTAAATTTTTTGTTCTACGCGCGCGGTTTGAAATGGCTCCAATTTTGTCGCATTCTGATATTGAAAAAATTGTTATGGATCTCCAGAACTCAGTGAAGGTATTGAAAGAAGACAACAACTATTTAAAAAATGAAGTGTCTATATTGAAGAATGAGGCTGTTGTGAATGCGATGAAATTGGAACAGGCAGTTAAAAATAATGAGACTTTAAGCGTGCGTATAGTTGAACTGAATGAAGCGTTAAACATTAAATTAGACAAAATACAAATTGATGTTCAGCCTTGGATTGAATTGGCTGCTATAACAGTGGAAAGTGATACGCCTGTTAAAAATAAATCATCTGGCGAAGAAATATTGAATATATTGGCGAACGAAGTATCAGCGCGAAACAGCAAGCAAGATCAACTAGTATTATTTAATCTTGCTGAAAATGCTGAGGTAAATGATGTCCAGAAATTAAATGCGTTAATAAAAGAAGAGACGCATGCGGATATTGCAAAATGCTTTAGGGTGGGTAAACGATCGGATCGTCCAAGGCCAGTTATTGTAAAATTATCAAAACGCCCAACAAATATGCAAATTGAGTCCATCAACAAAAAGAAAGATGAGAGTCTGAGTTTTCGCAGCATTTTTATTGGTCGGGACAAAACGTTTCTCCAACGAAAGTTGGCTAAAGCAAAAAAGTTAATAAACAACCAGGAACGGAAGCTGCCAACCCCTGATCAAGCAACCTCTGAGACCGCAACATCAAAAAACGATGTATCATTAATAAATGTTGTGGACAGCGGGGGGAGAGGAAGAATGGCCTCAAAACCTGGGAAACGCATAATAAAGAAGCCAACAAAGCTGAATCAGTAAAAGTTGATTATTGTTTAGATAAGTCGTGTTCCACATTTACCTTATTTTATGCTAACTTTTGAAGTGTTAGGAACAAAAACTTTTTGCTTTTTAATTTTATAATAAGTAATGATTTTGATTTTATAATTTTATCTGAAACCTGGCTTAATAATGACATAGAAAACCATGAATTTGATATTCCTCATTATTCTTTATTTAGAAAAGACAGATCGCTGGATAAAAGAGGTGGAGGAGTACTCATTTATAGTAAATCTGTATTTCAGGCGAAAATTCTACATACTAGTGATGATAATGCTATCATTGATTTCTTATCTATACAATTTGATAATCTGATCTTAACAGCGGTTTATAGACCGCCGTATGCTACTTTATTTGATGATCAAACATTTACCAATTCTTTTCAATCTATCTTTGACTGCCATGGCTATAATGTAGTGGTAGGTGACTTTAATAAGTTACAGGACTGTGAAATAACCAATTTTTTTTCTAACCATGATCTCAAGCAGATTATAAATGAATCAACTAGAGGTTCGCAATGCTTAGATCATGTATATTTAGAAATTGAAATGGTGAAATCGCACAGTTATGATGTTGTTAATTATTTCAAAGAATTGGACCATAAACAAATTATTTTACAATGGAAATTCTTGAGTGGCATAACACAGAAACTAAGTTATGAAAATGCACACGTGCACTGTTCCAGAATAAACTGGAATTTCTTTAGAGAATTAAACATACTGATTGATTATGAGAGTTTTTGTTTCTTGAATACTGATGAATTTGTTTCTTCTGTTTCATCGTTATTATCTGTTTTATTTCAGGCATCTACGTTTACGGACATTATACCGAAACGGATTAATAGGAAATTGTGTAAACTAAGAATTAAACGAGATAATATAATAAAGTGTAGTCTTATTAATAGTATTAAACAAATGAGGTTAGATTCCATTGATAACGAAATTAATTCATCACTGCTAATAATTCGTCATAGATCAGAACGAATTATTTTGGCAAAAATGAAGAGTAATCCTCGATTAGGATTTAAACTCCTCACAGATTACAGTAAATACAAGGAAAAGTTAAAGCTTATACTACCTGTGGATAAAACTGAGTCTGGATTTCTCTGTGAATTGGAGGAAGTATTTGTCAATTTGATATGCAATCCACAGAATGAGAAAACTTTTATAGAACTATCAGATCCTTTGGGAGGCCAGGAACCAGGACTTGTTATTGACAGTGATGAATTGATAAAATTGATGTTAAAAATCAAATCAAAAAAACAAAAAGATCACCTTGGTATTTCGATTGATAATCTAATTCAATTACCCTTAACATTTAGGAATGCACTCTGCAACTTTATAAATAGAATTTTGAATGATGGGAAATTACCAATTGATATATTAACGATTGTAGCTAAGCCGTTTCCAAAAGTTAGTAAGCCAACGTGCGCCAGTGATTATAGTTTAATCTCTATTATCCCTTCGTTTTTGAAGATAATAGAACGATTGATACTAGATCATTTAGAACGTATGTTACCGGCTGATTTTGACTTATGTCAACATGGCTTTACGAAAGGTAGATCAACATCTACCAATATGCTTTCCATGTGGAAACATGTAATCACATTAGACGAGAATAAGTTAGATGCATTAATTGTATTTATAGATATCTCAAAAGCTTTTGACTCTATATCTTTTTGATGCTATTTTGAATGCGATTAGTTTGTTGAATATTGAACCGAATATTTTTAGATTACTTAAAAACTATCTATATAATCGACGAATGAGTATTCAAGTAAACGATTTGATATCAAAATCGAAACGAGTAACGAGTGGAGTTCCACAGGGATAAAGCTTGGGGCCAATTTTATTTAAAATTGTATTTGCACATTTGGAAACTAAAATCCCTAACGGTCGAGTTTACAAATTCGCTGATGATTTAAAAATAATCTTTCCAATTGATCCAAAGAATGTCGAATTCTCCAAAAATAATGTGACTTTAGATTTGTATGATTTGAGTAAATATTTGTTTACACTAGGGCTGAGAATAAACAATAAAAAGACGAAAGCTTTAAAAATAGGGAACAGAACAAACTTTCATTATGTTTATTTTCATGATGCTGTTATTAATGATGTGTTTGAGATTAAACTTATGCAAGAAATTAAGGATTTAGGCATAACTATTCAATGTACAGCTTCTGCTGAGAGACATATTGAAAGTATAGTAGGCAGTGCCAAGAAAAGATGGGCACTAATAAATCGAAATATTTTATCTAATGATATAAAACTTCAAATGTATATAATATGGATTAGACCGGTACTAAAATATGCTGTCGCTACCTGGAATCCATTAAAAAAGGGTTTGTCTAATAAGATAGAAGCTGTACAAAGAAAAGTTGTGAAAAATATTAGTCCTATTTCTTGCACTATATACGCCTCTAGATTACAGTTTGCGTCATTGCAATCTCTGTGGTTTCGGAGGATGTGTTATTGAATAAAAGTTTTCCATCTGAACCAGTGGACTGGTGCCTATATGACTCCGATAAGGAAGAGTCATGAAATTGGATCTAGATCTGGACATATGGCAATATCTCCTCCTTTTGTGGGGAATGTAGCGAGCAAGTTATTCTCTTTCTCGAAAATCTACAAAATTTATAACCAATTGCCAAAGGGGCTTAGAGAAATGCCTCTATCTAAGATGTCTTTTAAAACTTTATCTACTGAACTTGAAAAAGTCTGCAATCCTGCTGATATCTTTTATTTTGATTATAATAATACTTTCTCATGGTTGAATAAAAGACAAGGATAATTGTTATCGGAAACAGATTTTCTTGAGATTTTTATTTCCAAGTTTTGTATTATTATAATTAAAATGTTATGCACTATATCTTCAAATTAGTTAACATTAATTACAATTAATTGCTAGTCATGGTTCTCAATTTTTGCATAATGTTACACTCGAATTATACCTTAATTGTTCCTAATTTGATGATGTATATATTATTCTTTTCAGTAGAACTTTCTGATATTGATATATTGTATTGTACAACTAGTGAGATATACCTATCTACACGAGATGAATTGCACAATTTATTGTGATGTGATAATTATTTTAATATATATTGTACAATTGCCAATTTTATTATTTGATGGAATATGTGTGGTTTGAATCCAAATAAAGATATTCTATTCTATTCTATTCTAAAATGTATATAATATGGATTAGACCGGTACTAGAATATGCTGTCGCTACCTGGAATCCATTAAAAAGGGTTTGTCTAATAAGATAGAAGCTGTACAAAGAAAAGTTGTGAAACATATTAGTCCTATTTCTTGCACTATATACGCCTCTAGATTACAGTTTGTGTCATTACAATCTCTGTGGTTTCGGAGGATGTGTTATTGTATAAAAGTTTTCCATTTGAACCAGTGGACTGGTGCCTATATGACTCAGATAAGAAAGAGTCATGAAGTTGGAACTAGATCTGGACATTTGGCAATATCTCCTCCTTTGGTGGAGAATGTAGCGAGCAAGTTATTCTCTTTCTCAAAAATCTACAAAATTTATAACCAATTGCCGAAGGGGCTTAGAGAAATGCCTCCATCTCAGATGTCTTTTAAAACTTTATCTACTGAACTTGAAAAAGTCTGCAATCCTGCTGATATTTTTTTTTTGATTATGATAATACTTTCTCATGGTTGAATAAAAGACAAGGATAATTGTTATCGGAAACAGATTTTATTGAGATTTTTATTTCCAAGTTTTGTATTATTATAATTGAAATGTTATGCACTATTTCTTCAAATTAGTTAACATTACATACAATCAATTGCTAGTCATGGTTCTCAATTTTTGCATAATGTTACACTCGAATTATACCTTAATTGTTCCTAATTTGATGATGTATATATTATTCTTTTCAGTCGAACTTTCTGATATTGATATATTGTATTGTACAACTAGTAAGATATACCTATCTACATGAGATTAATTGCACAATTATTGTGATGTGATAATTTTTTTAAATATATATTGTACAATTTCCAATTTTATTATTTGATGGAATATGTGTGGTTTGAATCCAAATAAAGATATTCTATTCTATTCTATTCTATTCTATTCTAAATTTAAAGCATAAATTTTTTTATATGTTAAGCCGATGGCTGAGCCTTGGGTAGACCGGAAACTGGTTGCACCTAATCAATTTGATGCTTTACTCTTGACCTCGTCCAAATGAGCTACGCACTAAATGGTTGAATCTGCGAAATTTGTTTCTCGACAATGTCAACACAGTCAATAGATAATTGCAGTAGAAGCAAGCAAAATGAATCTGTTATTTTAGCGCCCGTTCCTGCTTAGTCCATAATTCCTTTATCTTTTATCATAATTTTGAAATAAAGATCCAAAGCGAAAGGAAATTGTTTAAAAATTTCCTACTAACGATGCTATGTTTTGCATTAATATTTTCAATATTCTCTTTGGAGATGACTTAACGTGAATCAATCTATTTTTACTATATCAAACATCGCTATGCCAACATTTCCTACAGCATTTAAAAAAAGAATCTGCTCAAAGTTTCCCATATAAGGAATATTTTGTTATTCGAGATCACCAATTAATTGGAATCTCCCTACTTTGGTGACAGTAAATGAGTTCTCTGGCATCATCGTATTTTTCGTTTAGTAATATTAATACAAAATTATAAACTATGCCATAAGTTATAATTGATAAAACAGATGAATATGCTCTGAAATCATAATTATCTCCTCATTGAAACCAGAATGGTCTTTCGTAGTTTTAAAGTGATCCAGGCTAAATGCCTTTGCTTAATTTACTATTAATGTTTCCCACGTGTTTAAGAATTGCTGCCTTTCTTTAAGTCAAGTTTGTGAGCTTGAAGTAAATTATAATCCAATTGTATTTAATCAGTCGTCGAACAGCATAGCAAAACTACCGCCAGTTTACCTTCCATGATCATTATCAGTATACGACGTCAAACTGACTAGCGAGGACTAAACTGCATTACATATATATGGAAAGCAAAATTAGATATGCGCCTCTCATCTGTAGTAGTCTCGCATTCATTGTATTTGACTGGAATTGTCGGCTGCACTATTTCTATGTAGTCACAAACATTAAATGTTTTCAGCATTCGTCACACACACATATATATAGGCAATATAGTTAAACAATAATTGATTGCTCGGGTGGAGGTAATTATTATTAAAATCAAGTTTGCGAGCTTCACATAAACACCAATCCAATTTTATTTAACCAGTCGTCTATAAACTTAATTTTAAAAATTTTTTACCACCTCCCACGCAGTCGATTTGATAAAATTTTATTGCCTATATATGTGTGTAGCGAAAGCTGCAAACAATTAATGTAAATGAAGGCATAGAAATTGTGCAGCCAAATAGCATAACCGAAAGTTGAAGCGGAATTAATACGCGCCTTAAGTGCAGCTAAACTACGAGTATTATTTAAGGTAACATACCTTCCTTTACCTACAATCGAAGAGAAACAGCCATTATTGTCGAAATCAAATATTATTTACCAATATTCATGCGCAAATTATCGATCAATTTACGTAGGCCATTCGACCAGACGGTTAATTACTCGAATGTGAGAATATTGAAACTTAAACGTCTTTTTTAAATCATGTGATGAATACATGTCTGCGATTGCCCAACACATCGTTGAAACCTAACACGTATGTTCATCAGACGTGTTACTTAAGATAATTACAAAAGGGAAAAACAGAAAAGTGTTAGCCACATACGCAGCTTTATGGATAAACCAAATGCAATCGAATTTATACGATCAGAAGAAGTATGTTCAAACATTGAGCTAGATCTGGAATTGATGCACGCAATTCATTGGTTGTTCCCTTATTTCACATTCTCTCCACGTTTGCATTTTTCCATTTTTTAGTCTCCCAATTTATATATAAAAAGATGTGCATCTTTTGTATCTGATAAAATTTCTTTTCTTTTTTTGGACAAGGTACAATTAATTTTATTAATGCTTGCTTTCCAAAAGAATTTGTCATTTTTGCTTGAAAGAATCACATTTAATGTGGAAGTTTCTAAATTCGAGTTTGGAGTGCTTTTGTGGAAGAAAGTGCGTAAAATTGGCTACTGGGCCAGATATCAAATTCATCACAATTTGGTTATAACTTTATTGTAAGTCGTATGTTTGTTTAGAAGTACAGACACAGCCTAACATAAATAAAAATATATTAAACAAATAACAATTGCATAATTTTACTTTTTGAAAATTTTGTGTGTCAATATATTTATCCAAGGTCGTTAAAATAAAACTGATTCTTTTGTCTCCAGTTGTTTTTATTTGATTTTTACGAAATTTAGTTAAAGGCCAAATCATACTACAACACATCTGCTTAATTAATTTATTTCTTCCGCAAATTTCTTTATCTTTTTCCCATTTATGTCAGCGGAATACGTGATTGTGCAGCAGATCAACCATAAGATATGGTGAAAAACATGTTCAGTTACATTACGGATGTATTTTTTGTGCCAACGTATATAGAGTATCTGTGCCAACAAGTATTTAATAATGAAAATAACAGAAATAATTTAAATAATGACTAACATAAAAAGCATTATTACCGATTTCGATATAGGAGCACTATACTTTATGTATTTGTTAAATTAATAGGGAAATATGAACAAGATTAATATAAAATATACAATATGAGCAAAACAAGGAAAAAGTTTAGCCACTTTTATTTATTTCTAATTTTAAATGAGATAAAAATAATGCATGAAAGTATACATTTATTATGAAACAGGTTATGTACAACACAAATAAAAAAAGCCATTTCCACTTCGCCAGTAGCCGACTCGACTTTAATATCTGCAACTTAATATAGTGAATATTTGGAAAGCGCTAGGGATATGGTTGGATTAAACACGAATTATACAACAAGAACCAGAAAGTGGGATATGTACATGCTGAGAAGCGCATAAACCGCGTACACACACTATCAGTTAAAATTTCATATTCAAATCACACACGAACTACTTTTGTTAATTTAACTAAGGATTAAGAATGTTACTTGCAATAGCCTCAGCTATGCCCTAATTTTTTGTTTTTCGCTTTCTAGAACACTTGTAGTTGCCTTGATTTAGGGTATCTTTTCGATAAAAATGTATTTGGATATTGCGAAATCGTTCTCATCAATGCCAGGTAGACGTATACCATAATGTACATGAATTTACTTCTTTAGTAATCGGATAGTCCATTCTACATTACGCACTGAGCAGCTATGACATATTTATAAATAAAAAATGGACATTTCAATAGCAGGGAGCTTATCCTAAAGATTTAAATTTAGCAGGCGCTTTGTATTATAAAAAAACACCAATTTAGCATTAGGCATTTAAAATTAACTGCTAATTTAATACTTCAAGGAAATATTTTGAATAGTGCGTCCTCTTTAAAGTTATACTGACATATATTTTCTTTTGGCTGGGTACGGTTTCATTATTTATCTTACAAATCTGCTTCAGCAAAATGTTCGGGGCTTCCGTTTTCGAATAATGTTGATTTGAGCATAGCCAAGTCCTTACATTAAAATTATTCAGAACCGATTTTCTTTATTCTTCAGGATTAATTGCGTATCAAATTTCCCTTTTGGAAAAAATGGACAATGCTATGGTAATGGATGTACTATTCAGTCCGTGTCCTCTTTCAATACCTTTTACTTTATTTTGAATAACATCTTCCACTCACGATAGAAACATATCAAGGAAAGACAGTGCGCTAGATAGAGGGTTTCCGCGTTTGCAAATAAACTGAATGTGATGGTACACATTGTTAAAATCTTTAACTATTTCGTTTTTATCTACATCTTCATTTATGATTATAAATGCTTCATCAACACACATCAGATATTTATGTCGGTATCTTTGAATAGTTTTGATGTTTTCCTATTGATTATGTATGCATCAATTAGTAGACTGTAACGACACAAAGCAATTCGCCGACATATTGCGTAAATTTAATTCAATTCAATTTACGCGCCACCAGTGAGAAAAAAACAAAATTTGCCGTAAACCAGTGATTTGCGAGCAGCCAATCAAGGCTATTTAAGCACGGTAAATTTACCATGCAAGTCAGTTGTCGCGTTTGCCTTCTGCTGTGCATTACTTTGACGTGCTGTCTGCCATTGTCACCTACGCTAATTTTGGGCTTGCTTCATACACATTGGCAATTTCAGTCACGCCAATCTTGTTGCTGTACAACTAGAGAGACGGAACTACATCTACAGTTGATCCTTTCAGTAAGCCAGTAACTGCAGAACTTCAACGAGATTACTCAGCTAATCTCTAGCCACGGATGTCAACGCCACAACAGAAGGAACCACAGCCCAAGCCAAGCGGAGCTGGTCTCAAGTGTCTAGGAGTACTTCTGAACAATGCTATACTAACTGACCTTCTCGGCATTTGCCGGAGAACGCAAGACCGGCCCTATTAAGTGCCCCTAAAAGTACTAACTCAAACATCCTGAGACCAAAACTGACTTTGTAACGTCGTACGGCATTTACTTGGCGCTGGGGCGTTTACAAGACTTTCTAACGGACGGCCAATCGCCACTCCATCGACTTGCGTAAAATATTGACCATTAAAATTGATCTGACCATCTTTATTGCACGTTTGGTGGAGAAGTCTTAGATGACTTGTCGGTAAAGAGAACGATGGGCGGTTATTATCTATGAATATAGGAAAATGATCGATAGTCTTGCTAATATGGATGCATGTAAGTAGATTTTCATTTACAAAGAAATCATTTTTTAATTCTTGATAGTGTACAATTATCGCGGTCCGAACCTTAATCATTGACAGTCAAAAAAGGAAAATATTGTGCAAGAAAACGTGTCAAAGATGCAAAATAGGGAAATTTGACACAGTGTATCCGAAAAGAATAAATAAATATAATTTCATTTTGAAGAAATAGCGTTGCTCAAAACAAATCATTTAGAAAACAACAAAAATCAATGGAGCCGTAATACAATATATGGCAATCTACCTTTTAAAATGGCTGCAACATCGTAAATATTTATATTAAGAGTTAGAAAGCATTTATTTAACGGTTGTCTAACACAAAAGTGATATTCGTCTGCAATAAACAACGAATTTAGTTGAATTGTTCAAAATTGTCTTTATATACAAATACCATAGATGATCAAAGGGCTAAGTAGGCAGGACTAGCCGGTTGCTAAATCAGCGAATTCCAAAGCATTTTCGACTGTCCACAGCTGGCATAAGAGAGCACGTTTCCGCATTAGTCAAACATATTTCTAAAATTAAAATTCCACTCTAAATCAGATAGATTTTGAAGTTTTCTTCCAAGCAACATTCTTAATCCTCAGTTAAAAAGACAAAATAACGTCGCAAATAATTTGAATATAAACTGGCAATTACGTGTTTGTGTGTACGCGCTTTTGTTCGTGTCTTAGCATGTACGTTTCCCACTTGCTATTTCTAGTAGTATAATGAAGGGGTCTTTTGCGAGGTTGTTTTCTTGTTCGTTATTTTATACCCATTCTACATATCAATGGTGGCTATTATTACTACCCGTGCGCCTAATCAGTCTCTGATCTTTTCGGATGGTTGATGTGAGAAGGCAAAAACATCTGGTCATACGTATATTAGATATAATGTTGCAAATAGCAATATAATTCACAGATAGTCCAAATTGAATATATGTTAGTCAGCTGTCAAAATAGATTTTTATGCAAAAATAGGTCTTAAACACTATTCACAGTTAAACTAAATTGTCCGTCTTCTAGACGGCAAGAATTAAAATGATTTATGTTTGTAAAGTAACATGTTTCGCACACAAGCAGTTATTCTTACACAAATGTCTGGATCGTAATTGGAATAGTCAAATGATTGAAAATACATGATAATATGAACATAGTAAAATGATTTATGTTTATAAAGAAAAATGTTTTACACACAAGTGGTTATTATTACACAAATGTCTGGATTGTAATGAGTAGTCAAACGATTGAAGATACATGATAATATGAGCCTAGTAAAATTATTTATGTTTATAAAGAAAATTGTTTTGTGTAATCCATTTAAAGTCTTTTATGACAAAAACTCAAAGAATACATGATGATGTTAATGGAGTTAACATTGAAAGTTATCACTAAAATTGAACATTGGAAAACGTTTAAAGATTTAAATGACAAACAACTCACAAATGTTTAATTCCTGGCTTTCTATAGTAAACAATCAATCATTTTCATAGTAACGAATAATCCAATTAAGCGAGATAAATTCACTGTGACACAATAGTCCACCGCGTGATCCTCTCGGATCGCGCGCGGTTCTGTCTATTTTATAAAAACCCTATTAATTACAAATAAAATTGCAGTTCAAGAAATATCGATTAAAACTGCTTGAGACTAAAAGAGATTGTTCCTAAAATCACAGTTAAGAGAAATATTGTTTAAGGACAGAGTTAGAATATTTGACCTTAAAGAGCACAGCGTTTGTAAAAATCGACCTTCGTTGGGTTGTAACACGGAGCCGCGTGTTACATACACCCCCCCGACAGTGAAAATTAGTACACAATGAAGGGGGCTAACCTTACAGGAAGTGTTATTGCTCTGCCATACCGTGTAACGACTGATTTTGGCTCTGTCAACACTGATACTGGTTACTCTATCTCTAGCGTTCTTGGACGGATGGTTAGTCGAAGTATTCGAGAAAGTCACGTCCAATGATGTTTCATGTCGTGTTGGCGATGATGAACGGATATTTAAAACATCATTTCGAGTTGGAGAACGAGATTTTGTATATTCGTACCCCAAACGTCGCTATGTTGGAGCCATTGGCGCAGGTCAGACTGCTGGTGTCGACTGGGTGGGTGGGTTCGAGATAATTGTGGCGTAGTGAGCTTACATCTGATCCAGTGTCTATAACAATTCATTCGCCAGAGATTGCGTAACGGATGAGAAAGTATGTTGATAGTGGCAACCGACGGTGAGATTGGTTGCTGGCATTTAAACGTTTGAAGCATGACTTAATTTGAGCCGTCGCTGTAAAGACAATAGTTTGATTGCGCTCTACCGCAAAGGCAACGTGCTTCGAGCCATCAGACGTGGAGCGGCCAACAATTTGGGGTGCTCAGCCTCTGCTGCCGCCGAGGGGGCTGACCCCACCAGTCTTCCGAAACTTCCATGGGCGGATTCACCTGAGTTGTTGAGGGAGACCACGCCCATTTGAATGTCGCGTCTGTGCGCGGGTATGTGCAGCCGTTTCCGAGGCAATAACGTGAGTAGTGGCCTTCATTGAAAGTGCTTGAATTTCTCAAAATCTAGCTGTTTATTAATTCCTTACTGGCTGTGAGTTCGACGAACCGGGGCACTATAATGTTGGGGTCGATTGCCGGGTTACTTTCTTGTTCGTCATTTTATACCCATTCTACATATCAATGGTGGCTATTATTACTACCCGTGCGCCTAATCAGTCTGATCTTTTTCGGATGGTTGATGTGAGAAGGCAAAAACATCTGGTCATACGTATATTAGATATAATGTTGCAAATAGCAATATAATTCACAGTTAGTCCAAATTGAATATATGTTAGTCAGCTGTCAAAATAGATTTTTATGCAAAAATAGGTCTTAAACACTATTCACAGTTAAACTAAATTGTCCGTCTTCTAGACGGCAAGAATTAAAATGATTTATGTTTGTAAAGTAACATGTTTCGCACACAAGCAGTTATTCTTACACAAATGTCTGGATCGTAATTGGAATAGTCAAATGATTGAAAATACATGATAATATGAACATAGTAAAATGATTTATGTTTATAAAGAAAAATGTTTTACACACAAGTGGTTATTATTACACAAATGTCTGGATTGTAATGAGTAGTCAAACGATTGAAGATACATGATAATATGAGCCTAGTAAAATTATTTATGTTTATAAAGAAAATTGTTTTGTGTAATCCATTTAAAGTCTTTTATGACAAAAACTCAAAGAATACATGATGATGTTAATGGAGTTAACATTGAAAGTTATCACTAAAATTGAACATTGGAAAACGTTTAAAGATTTAAATGACAAACAACTCACAAATGTTTAATTCCTGGCTTTCTATAGTAAACAATCAATCATTTTCATAGTAACGAATAATCCAATTAAGCGAGATAAATTCACTGTGACACAATAGTCCACCGCGTGATCCTCTCGGATCGCGCGCGGTTCTGTCTATTTTATAAAAACCCTATTAATTACAAATAAAATTGCAGTTCAAAAAATATCGATTAAAACTGCTTGAGACTAAAAGAGATTATTCCTAAAATCACAGCTAAGAGAAATATTGTTTAAGAACAGAGTTAGAATATTTGACCTTAAAGAGCACAGCGTTTGTAAAAATCGACCTTCGTTGGGTTGTAACACGGAGCTGCGTGTTACAATAATATGTATTTAATCTAACTCTATGCCCTTCGCGTTTCAACAGAACTTGACTTTATTAAGTACCAGCAATCATTGCCGAGTTGAGTTTTGGCGCAAAGTAAAGTGTCTTTTTAACTGCATTGTATCGAACTGCTCAATAATAAATGCCTAATTCCGCACGAGCTTTATTTCTCAATAAATGTCACTATTAAATGTTGATTGAGATATAATATATATAATAGTGTATGTAGAGATGTATATGTGTTAAATGATATTTATATATTCATATAAAATGTGAGTATAAATATATTTATAGTAAATATACTATACGCTCAAGGTGAATTGTAGATAATTGAAGTACAACTAACCTACTTTTTAGCTGATAATATATATATATATATATATATATATATATATATATATACAAACATATATATACCTATATATGCATAGAGATATAAATAGATATTTTAATATTACCAAATGGGATTTGACTGATATAATTTATCCGTTGAAGGATTCCCAGTGTTGCTTGTATGACTTCATATTATATATATATATATATATATATATATATATATATATATATATATATATATGATATGGGTAGAACCCACATAGTTGCATATATGCTTATCTATATATAAATATGATATAGCGTGTAGACGTATATATAAAAGAATATTTATTTAAAATGTGGGTATTAATCAATATAAATAAGAAATTAGTCATAAAACTTAAATAAAAAATTAAAAAAATATTGCTAATACAGTTTAATTCGTTCCAGAACCAAAATACGATGCTTCTTTCTTAACTAAGTTAGCGTAAATACTGCATACCTTCTCGTATATTACCGTCTCCGTCAGTGTATCTTCTGCCAACAACTTCACTTTCACCCATACGAGCAGAAGCTTCTCCATTTCCTCGTGGAAATTTGTCCTTAACTGGAAAAGAATTTTGGCTCCTTTTGCTGGTGAAGCAATCTTGATAGCATTTATCTGCTTCAATATCGTACAAATTATCGATGTACTACGGTCATACATCTTTGCGAGTTCCATCACTCGTACACCTCGCTCATGTTTTTCTATTATTTCTTGCTTTAGTTTAATCGACATCATCCTCTTCTTCCTGTCACCAATGTTTATATCACTCACCTTCTTCGGCCACATGATAACACACAAAAAAGTTCAGTAAATCAAGCAAGAAAGTGTACAGCACACAAGATTTTCTTCGATTCAAGCGGGTAACACGTGCGAGTGAGCCAGAGATTCTTTCGGAAGATGCTAGACCCTGCGCGCCAACTAGCGGGATGCTCTGGAAACACGGCTCGTATCTCGGATTTGGGCTCGTATCTTGAGCAAAAATATGGCCCGAGCTCTGGCTCATATCTAAGCAAACTCGTATGTTAGGCTTCTCGTATCTCGAGGTACCACTGTATATTATATACCTAAAGTTATTCGTAGGAATCCATCTTGTTGTTTACATGTAATTTTATATAAACCTAGACATGTATATGGTTTGGAGAGATATTTGAATAAAAAATAGTTTATACAGGATATGAGTTTAAAAGTGTATTTGGTTGAGATACGTTTCGTTAGTGTAGGCCTCGAGTTCGGTCTTGTCCAAACGGTAGAATAATACTATATTCTTTCAACAATTCTTTAAATTAAGTTTGCGAGCTTGAAGTAAACACCAATCCTATTGCATTCTTTCAACAGATTTAATAACCTCTTCCTATATAACCTATTGCATGCAGGATGGGATAAGGTAAACCGGAAATTTGAGGATTACTGTAATATGATTAAAAAAATTTGTTGATCATTCTACGCGTCCGGAACAGAAATTAAAAAAATATCATCATTGATAGGCATGTATGTTAATTCAAAGGGTTTGCCTATATTTATTCTATAAATGCCACTTTAGTAGAGTACATATATATGTATATAAGTTGTAGTGTGCGGTGGAGGGATATGGATATGTTTGTGTATACAATTGAGTTCAAGAGATTAGGTATGAAGACCGGATGTTAGGGCAGACAATAAAAATATATCACGAATTAATATAAATATAAATAGATCTGTCTTGAATGAGGATACCACATTTGCCACAAGTTGTTCTTTTCCTGAGCGTATGGTGTCAAACCTGAAGATGGAACTGAAAATGAAGCCCTGAAAATTCGGAAAAATGAGTGAAAACTCTTGTTCCAACGTCGTTATCAGACAACCACCTGATGAAGTGCTTTAAAATGAAAGGACAAGTTAAAATTCATCAATCAAGCCAAAAATCAACGCACCTGGAAATGTAAAGGATTCAAGATTTTATCGACATAGGAGTGCTATCAATTGTCTCGCACAAGAAAATGGCAAAATTCAGAAGTTACAATTTCCACACCAGCATAGCGAATGACTTTAAAAGAACTTTATATTTCACATAATTAAAATTTTTGGCACGAGATATTTATTAATAAAAGTAGCAATACTAAATTTAGGAATTTTTTGGCAATCTCAAGATGACATTAGTTTTGTCCGAACTAATTGTGTATTAAATTTGTCAGTAATGAAACTTAAGGCAAATAAACCGGAATTGCATTCCCATTGATTAGACTTAACAAATACAAATGAGATAGTACTATGGAGTGTGATCATTACAGTGGAATAAGTTTAAAACTTTATTTGATGTTCTGACCGAAATCTGCCGCGAACAGGGCTCGAAACGGGTAAAGAATCTTTGTCATTACTAGTTCCTGCCCAAAGGCTATTATCATCGTCGTGGCACTAATTGAACGACTACTACTCATATTTGCCAGTAATATATATATAAACCGCTATGATCCGGTCTTCCTGATAAATCAGAACGCTTATCCCATTTGAGCAAGCTTACCTTCGTCCATTATTAACGACACGCAGAGATTTTGAATGCTGAACGCCTGTTCAGTGCCCTCCAATATTTAATGGACTTCTTGAATGGTCTTGCAAATTTTACGCAGTTCTTATTAATTTATTGTCAATTTTTCCAGCCGTTTAACAAATTAAGACTAATAACCATAGTTTAAATGATGGGCCACGTCTCTAAGTAACAACACACATTTGAGCTTAATGGAATTTCTTTCTGTATGTAATTATAGCGTTACTCAAATCTGTTGTTTTGAACATTGTACTTTGTTTGTGATTAGTGGTCTGAGGATGATACGGGAAATTCCGTACCGAAAAGAAGCTAGCCGAGGAAAATGAGAATGTATCTCATTTTCAGTGGTTAGTAAGAATTGTGTTGAAGCCTTCGAAGGGAAAGGAACGAATCAGCACCCAGCCAACACAAGGACGAACAAAATCAATGGGAATTTCGCGACACTGGTATTGCCAATCTACTACCCTTGAAAGAAATCAGTGAATACTGTAAATGTGACGGTCGCACTGCACAACCTGGTAGAACAGCTCAGTGGAATTTCTTTCTGTATGTAATTATAGCGCTACCTTTCAACGAAGGACAGCCCTAAATGCAATCATGTTGTCTAGTCTCCAAACGTCCCTTGGTTCGAGAACGCCATGTGGGTGACACCTTGCCATAAGTCCGAAAAATTGTTATTAAATTCTAATCCTCGCTCTGCACAGCCATCGAAATGTCGTTCATAATTATTGTCACGCATTGAGCTTAAATATTATTTGCAAACTAAATGAAATTCTGCTTCACTTTGCTGCAAAATATAAACTTACACGTAAGCCATAACCAAAGGTTGAACTGAATTTATGCTCTCATTATTAAAACAATAAGTTCGGAGTAGAAATCTTCCTTGCTGTCGTACATGCCGAAATCGGTAGAAGCGCATGCAGATACAATGAAAACGAAATCCGGAATAAGTTTTCTAGCATTAGTTTTAGTGGACTCCTTTAAACGCGCTGAAATATTTCAATTGTTTAGAGCAATCCAATTGGTTAAATAAGCTTCAATTCGTAGGATAATCACAAAATTAATTCCCAATCTCCCAGTGTTGTGTCCACCTGTACTGTGTTGTTGTTGTGTCTACAAATATTAATTAATTTATGTTCATTTCAGCTCAAAATCTGCTTTCATCATTGTGCTGCCTGTTTCGTCCTAATTCGGGCGCTTATGCGAGGACTTTCCGTTGAATTAATGCCTGCCTTAGATAGGACCCTTGTGTGGCTATTGCTACACTCAGCTTGAGAATATTCTGCGGAAACAGAGTTTCGAAGCCAAGAAAGTGAAGGTAAGGATGATGATCCAGTTCGGTAATAAACGTAGTATCCTGCATTCGAGTTTCGCATACACAGCATGCATCATTTTGTTATTTATATTACGTAGGTGCTAGAGATTCGTGTAATCCATTTTGTTTCAATGTTTGCACATTGAATGCGTTGACATTAAATTCTGAACCAGATTTAGTTAATGGTGGTTAACTTAAACTCATTTGATACTGGGCAATACAGAAATTGGATCAGAAATTTAATCAACTTCCGGCATATCCATAGCATTTAAGAGAGTTTTGCCGTCAGACGAAGAAGAGAAAAGAGAAGAAAATGGACAGCCTCAGAAATGATTATGATTCTTAATTCTGCATATAGTGGTTAAAGGGCGTAATACCGGCTCCTACTGATGAGTCGCCAGTAAGCACGAGACGAATGTGCATGAGATTATACTTTCCGTTCATGCTGCCTTTGGTTTATCCTTCTGGTCAGAACTGAACTAATTTGTTACTAGGTTCGCAACACATAATACATACTTGCATATATATTAGTTCTCCGCAACAAACAGTATTCAAATGCTTACATTTGTTTGAATTCTTGGGTTTATCTTAATAGTTTAAATTGAATTTGTTGTTTCACGACCGAGTTATTTTGAGTATTGATTTAAATATAAGGCATTAAATTTTAACAGTTGTTTAAATGAAAATGCCTGGTAATAGAGACGCGAAATGCATCCATTTGTTATTTTGGATTTGATGGATTACACGACGTACTTCACCGCATATATTTTCCAGGGTGAAAAGTTTTAAGTGATCGCATTAGGCCTATCATTGATGGAGAGGTTGTATTTTTTGGGCGCCCTCCTGCAAGATATGTGTGCGCAGATTCGCACCGTTGTAGTTTGAAATATGAATGAACTTGCTCTTCGTGTAAAAACACTCGCTATTTATATAGACTTACATCCTGATTGTAGGAAATGCCTAGTGAATTTTCATTCATTTGAAAATATTTTTCACTTTATGTCACGATATTTTAAAATTTATTCTCTAATGCTCCAGTCTAATTGTTTGAGTTTTCTAATAAGGTTGATTGATTAGTGTGCCAGTTTTGGAAATAGCTTTTTTCCTACGTTGTTTGAGTAGTTGTGAATGAATGCTGATGTGAGGCTTGAATTTTGTATTAAATTCTGTCATATATGTTGAAGGTAACCTGATAATAATGAATAATCATTAGAAATGAACATGTTGGTCTTCTGTACAAGATAGGTTTTTTGTACGTCAAAGTTTTGAGAAGTGATCTGATATTGATAGTGATAAATAGTTTTAGTAATCGCACTGTGGAATGTGGCCGTTGTGTGTGATGTATGTTTGTATGCCATAATCAGCGAATACGAAGTTAAGATATGTTTTACCTGGTTGGCTGAAGTAAATTTAAATAATAATCAATACTCGAAAATACCCCGTAAATTTAATTTAATTGACAATAAATTTATTGATGTGAATGTAGTACATTTCAATAAAATGTTAAGCAAAAATAGTCTGAGTAGTTGAAAATTATTTTGCTTGAAATAACATGAATTTTAAAGTTTTTATAGATTTAATTATAATTTTTGTGAGGAAGCTTTTGAAATTGAGTAAAAAGTCTTCTTCATAAGTTTTGCGTACAATTGCTGAATGTTTCATGAAAGGCCGAGTCGTCCCTATAAAGAGAGACACAGCTATTTAAAAGAATTTTAATTGATAGGTATCTTGTTTCTAATTAAATTGTCATTGACATCTTTTTTGTTAACGTTAGGCGAATTGGACAAAATAATATTTTTCATTGGCTAATATTTCGAAACAGTTCAAAAATTCGTCTTGATGTATTTCATACTTATAAATGTCAAAATTTACGAAGACAGTATTGCTGAATACAATATAAATTAATTGAAATCTGCGGTTCACGGAAAATAGTCTAAAAATAGTGTGTACCAACAATGTACCATTGAAACAAATATGAAACTGAGCTGAAGTAGCGTCGAGTAAAAATGAAAGAAAACACCGAATAAAGTATGAATGGGTTAAATTACCCATGGCCTAAATGAATAATTTTAAAAATATCTTGACTTTAAATTTATATAAAATATAAAGTGATTTGTATATAAATAAATATAATATTATTTTGTTCTACTTTGTTGTCATAAGTATAATTGTACCATGCCATTTGCTTTGTTTAATGAAGATTCTTTCAATTACAATATCGTGCAGTTTACAAATTACTCAATAATGTATTAATTAAAACAATAAATAAATAATAATTTCAAAAGAATCTCGTACATATATGATACCGTAAATGATCAGGTGAGAAGCTGTTTCTCACAGTCTTATACCGGAATAATTTTTCTAATGTTCGCATTTTTTTGCCGGAAAAACTGATATTAAAATTTCGTCAATAAGCTGATAATCGGTGCTTAATCTTAAAATGACTGTGTTCTATCTTCATAAAACTGAAATTTTAAGGGGCACATTGCAGCTTTTAGCTCAGGATGGATACTTTACTAAAGCTATTGACATTTTTTCTCATAGTTCTGATTTCATTTCTTACGAAATCAGCTCATTGGCAGATGCGGAGATTATTATAATTTACTGTTTTATTCCTTTTAAACATACAACTAAGATTCATGCAGGGAACTAAAATATATCTAATTTCACGATAAATTCTTGGATATGCTTCATAAATTCAAATCGAAGCATCCGCATGAGTTGATAATTATTATCATACACCAAATGACAATTAGGATCATTAGGCTAACAGATATAAAACGATGAGAGATTAAATTTAAACAATAATTGATTGCGCGGGTGGTGGTAACAATTCTTTAAATCAAGTTTGCGTGCTTGAAGTAAACACCAATCCCATTGTATTGAACCAGTCATCGAACAACATAACAAAACTACCGCCAGCTGCAACGCACTGACGCGTTTCGACCTTCCATCATCATCATCAGAGTACGACGGCAAACTGACTATCGAGGATCAAACCGCATTGAATATATATGGAAATCAAATTTAGATATGCGGCTCTCACCTCTAGCAGTCTTGCATAGATTGAACTTGACTGGAAATGTCGGCTGCACAATTTCTATGCAGTCACGAACAATAACTGTTTGCAGCTTTCTCCACATATACATATATAGGCAATACAATTTAAACAATAATTGATTGCGCGGGTGGTGGTAACAATTCTTTAAATCAAGTTTGTGTGCTTGAAGTAAACACCAATCCCATTGTATTTAACCAGTCATCGAACAACATAACAAAACTACTGCCAGCTGCAACGCACTGACGCGTTTCGACCTTCCATGATCATCATCAGAGTACGACGGCAAACTGACTATCGAGGATCAAACCGAATTGAATATATATGGAAATCAAATTTAGATTAAATTTCGTTGACAGTGAGAAAAATACAGTGTTAATGTTTACTGTCTGAAATAAATAGACAAAACCTATGGTGATTATAATAAGTAAATGAATTCATATGGTGAAATTTTTTTCAGTTTGATAGAACGAACGAGTATCTCAGTTTAGTTGTAATACTAGAATCTAAACTGTGCAGGAAATTAGCATCAGTAGCATAAAATGACAATATTGGAACAATTTTGAAACCCACTAAACTTCCTGACCAAAACGAGCATCATAAACGGTTAGGTACATCAGAAATGTACCCTATTTCAAGCGAAAACTATAAACTGTTATTTGGAAATGAAGCAGCACGTCCAAAAACCGCATGTAAAAAAATATATGTTTATAAACTGGACCTTGTATGACACACAGGAGAATCGGGACATACTATTATCTGGGATAGCTGTCGATACATATCGACGTTTAGTTGAACTAAACTCGCAAGTCTGACTAGGGAATCCACTGAAATTGGCATAATTAATGAAATTCTGGAGATAAAATCTCTATTTACCATTAAAAAAGACACTTACGAATAGAAGGATGCTAAAATTGCATTATTGAGAACTAGAAAATATGTACAGAAAGGGATGAGGAATACTGGATTAAGGATAATATTTCGTGATATTTCAAATTTAAATTATATTAAATAACCTTAAGATAAATCTTGCTTCATATCCCATCGTGTAATTCATGTTTTCCTAAGGTATGTATTAACCAAAGTCATTTTGAGGACACGACATTTTTTATTTCTATTTTATTTGAAATATCGTCTTTCATCACAATATTACCATGTTCTTTCTTTCGAAAGGTAATTTACTACAATCTTTCTCTGAACTTGTAATAATTTTGAACTGTTTAATTTAGTAAATTATTTTTTGCGAAATTCTGGCCAATTTATCATAAAATAGATTTAAATGTAGTTTTACGGTAATAATTAACCTTCCCTAACCAGCATGGTCGACCACAATTACGGAATATTACACAGTGAAAATGAAACAAAGTGTGAGACGCGTGCAAAATTAAAATGAATTATAACCATTGTAGTTACACATGTGCATGCAATTACATTTATCCGAAGATTTCTCAGCTATAAGCACACAAACACACATACACACACTAACACGATGGATTTTTATCAAGTTAAACACCAGTACTTTGTATTGCATTACCGTAAATTCACCTAGATGAACACAAGTTTGTGTGCAGTTACATTTAAAGGAATACGTATCAGTTAAAGACATACAAATACATATACATACATGACGCAAGTTTATCTGGCCCTACGTTGGGAATAGTTGTGCAGTCTAACAATAATAAAAAATGAAACCATTTAGACGAGATAATTACTTGTTTTATTACTTGTCTAAAGTTTTCGTGATGAGCGAATCCGTGAAAACGGCATTTAGATGTACATGCCGAAGTATTGGAAAGAAAACCATTATCAGTGAAGTTGCAGCATTGGATGCGAACAAAGTATAGGTAATATAATTAAATTATAAATATAACAAATAAAATTAACTTTTTTCGCAAATTATCCAAACAGAAATATCTATTTATAGTTATTGATATGAAGATTGTAAAAAATAATGCACAAATCAATCTGGGCTTAAAATATCAGCAAACCTTTTATTAAAGTAACCAAGAAGCTATATGTATTATGTGCTAACGATTATGTCAGTGTTAACTTTAAAACAATTTATCAGTGTAAAGAACCTTTTTTACGTGAAATTAAACTGTTTAAAAATGGCGAGAACTATTCGTTATCACTTCTATAATAATGCAGAAAAAAATAATCTTCATCAGTTTGTTACTGAAATCCGCATTCCATTCCAATCAAATAAACGATCATAGATTGTACGGGTGGTGATAAGAATTTTTTGAAATCAAGTTGGCGAGATTGAGATACATACGAATTCCTTTTTACCTAATCAGCCATACAACATAACAAAACAACACCGAGGCGTATAAATACTGACGCGTTTTGAACTTCTATTGTCCTCAAACGAGCACGACAACCAACTGACTAACGAAGGTCAAACTACGATGCACATTTAAGAAAAGCAAAATTAGATTTGCGGTATGATCATCTATAGTCATTTTTTCATCCTGCTCTGATGATGACCATGGAAGTTTAGAAACGCATATGTACGCGTGGATAACAGTTGCCGCGCCATGTTCATCAGTCAGTAGGATACAGAGGGATTGGCGTTTATTTAAACTTCGCAAACTTGATTTAAATAATTAATTTTGTTCAATAGACAAATTACTATTTTTTGGTGTTGTTTCCAAGTTTCAAAAAATGAAGATAATTAAATATTATTAAGTAGAAGTCCAAATTTTCCTTCATCAAAGAGATAACACGAAATAGAAACATACCATATCGTTTGTCTACACCATACCCAATTATGACCGAATGTTCGGACAAATTTTCAGCCAGCATACATCGAGCTGTAGTATACCACTAACGTGAAATAGAAAAGTAACATTAGATCAATTATGTCATTAACCTACAGGTGTACAAAGTTCCTTATATATTTATTTTTAAATGCTAGTACATGAGTATGCATGTACGTGTGCTCTTTAATTAAGGAAAGTAATAATTGATAATTATAAAAAGTTTATAGAAAACTTTAACATTCAATTAGGAATGATTTAAAGATACGTAGAAAGACCAGTCAGAACAATATTACTCAATTTGTTCTAATTATTAATGCTTTGTGGTCGTGATTGTGGTGCGCATGACTCTGAATGCGGTAGACGAAAATTTGAAGAAATGTAGCGAAAGCGAGATTCAAATAAATGAGTGAAAATTCAAAATTTGTGCAAGGCAATGGAGCAATTTCAACACGTTTGTGAACGGAAGCATTGGTAGACTAAACATAGAACAATGATATTCTAGTTGCCGCTTTAAGGCCAGTAGATCATAAATGAATTGTACCGACGTTGTGAAGAGTAAATAGTTCTAATTTTATTGTCAAATTACAGTTCAACGACAGTAAGAGTAAATGCCATCTATCAAAAAGCTCATAAACAATTCCGCCTTATTTTACACTTCAATTTCATTTCTATTAGCGTGTGTTAATATTTATTTGCAAGGCATTTCTAGCAACAAGTTTGATCGTATAACGATTAGACGTAGCAATCCAACTTTTAATAAATTTACATAATATTGACATTCCTAGTTAATTTGACCTGCTAGCATGAGATTTTACTATCATGTTGTTAAACATTACTTGACCAAAATAGTACTGGCTCATGAGGAACTGTAGCAATTACGTAACAAATGACCTATTAAATGCAATTTCGGTTGTAGTTCATGCCATATTTTGTGCATGCTTCTTTTCCTACATGAGCGAACTTTCACAAACGCCATGTATTATACACTTTCTGAAATGTTATTGTGACTCTTACGTCTATAATGTACTATTTCGTTCACGCACGCCTTTTTACAATTATAATTGAATATTCATTTGTTTTAGTCGTACAATAGGAAAGTAATTTTTTACTGGAAAACTAGAGCAAATGGTCAATAAACGTTGTCGTTTTTTTTCAATGTTCAAAGATAATAAACATAACGTTTAGTAACAAACTAGATTTTGGCCATCGATATGACCGTAATAAACTGAAATTGCGACATTTCCACACAATAAATTTTATTGAAATGCTGTTCCTATTATTGAAATTCACAAAATTAATTTTTTCTGTTTGGCAATAATACTCAAATCTATCAATCTGTTTCACGTTGTTAAGCACATAAATAGAACAATGAAATGTTGGTCGAAATATGCCTTTATTTCTCGGCTTTTACTAGGCTATTATGGAAGCGATTTTACGCGTATTTCTATCCGTTCTACATAGTAAACAAACGGTATCAAACCCAATCCTTATTATTACTCTATACTCTCAAAAATAAATGATTTCTTTGACATTCCTCGGCAGACATATTTATTTTAAAATTCTATGAAGACCTATATCGTACATTGTCAGTGAGTAGGTTTGGAAACAAGTACGCATTTATTCCTTTCGCTTGGCTTTAGTCACAAACATTTCATTTTTATTTTTCGGGAAACTTGTTATCAATTTTCTTTTTTTCATTAATATTTAAAAATGCATGACTTACAAAGACGTTATCCATCAGCAGACGCCTCATTACGAATGTTGCGACTTGTAATAATTTTTCAGACTATCCCATTAAATCTAAATTAACATTTTTCCTCTAGAGAATGAACAAGATTTCTGAAGCAGACTTTAAACTCTCCAAACTGTATTATAATTCAGCTGTGACGTTAACTCGGTCAGAATAAACAAACAACAACAAATTCTTAAATTCTAATTTAAATTTCTCAGTGCAGTCCTTCTTGTTTTTATTTAAGCCGCCAGCATTTGAAGACAAGCAGATGATGGAGGGCTCCAAAATGAAGGGACAAGTGAGAAGGTATAATCTCATGCACATCCGTTTCGTGCTTACTTGCGACCCATCAGTAGGAGCTGGTATTACGCCCTTTAACCACTGTATATTTGGGTGAGGAATGTGTGCCGTCCTTTTATCCCACATTCCTCACCCAAATATATAGTGGATAAAGGGCGTAATACCAGCTCCTACTGATGAGTCGCCAGTAAGCACGAAACAAATGTACATGAGATTATACTTTCCGAACATGCTGTCTTTGGTTTATCCATCTGGTCACAACTGAACTAATTTGTTATTAGGTTCGCACACCTAATACATAATTAGTAATCGTTAGTCAACATTATAGTTGGGCAGATAGACAGCACTGACTATCTGGATTAATCATCCCTATATTATTAGGTTTTCATTTTTGGACTAGACATATATTTGATTTAATTTTATGTCCATTATTGTTTATATTTAGCAATGTTGCCTATATACAGTGTAATAGACATGGCCTTCTTTTTGTAAAGAACATTTGATGAGATTTATTGACAAAAAAGTTATACTTTTGAGCTATATAATCCAACAAAGTTTTACCCTTGTTATCTGTAACCTCTTGATTAGAGGCCACCAAAGTTTTTCTATATTTTTTATGCAAACATGGAGACAGTCATTCTAACCAGATTGATTGGAGTGTACAGACGGTGGAGGAAATTAGCCTACAATTTAGAAGACAGAATAAAAGGAAGAGTTGTCTATAGGATGATCGAGCAAATTGTGGGCCGGATAGCTCAAGTCCAGTTAGAATTGCACGTCGACCTGAAGTATAAAGAATATAAAAGACGAGTGTTGGATCACTTCCGAGCCAGGCCTCCTCATAAGATGTTTTAAGAATTGTGCAGACAAAAACCACTTCCGGGTGAAATTTCTCTTGATATCATGGCACGTATCAAGTGGTGGTTGCCCAAGCTAAATGAGTCTTTTCCCGGATTGCAACTTCTTGAGGCCATCATGTTTATGCTGCTGGATACTATCAGGTATAACAAAATATCGAGCGCGCAGAGAGACCTGGAAAAAAGTACTCCGGGTGTCCTATGGTCGGCCATGATGACCAGAACATTGGCTGCTGCGACACCGCGCAAGGCTTCCGTTGCAACATCCGCCTGGAGCAACATACTGTATTGTAATTCTTCGCGGCATATTCAGGGAGTCCGTTTTGCACAGCGACAGCCAGTGGCTGAATATATATTAGACAACAGTTGCGAACAATACATCTTTTGAGGGGCAGCAAAATCAGTATAGTTCTCCAAATGAACTTCCACTTCAATGGGTAAATAGAGTTCAACTTTTCACCAATTATGTTAGTCGAGATCATGCATAAAATATAAATCCTTTAGTGGCTTAGATTTGTAGATCAAAAGAAGAAGACCAGCAGATCACCATGAAAATTGTTCAGAATCAGATGGCCTTCGATGTATAAAAAGTATAGGAAATGTTGCTACATGAAAGTATTTTTATTAAAGTTAATTTTAAGAACTCTTCAATGGACAGTCAGTAATAATTCAATTAGACACGGGAGCTGATGTGTGGGTATTACCAATAATTTGGCTGTTAAGCCACATAAATCCTATTAGAGCAAATTTGCATCAAGTGATGGGCGCGTCGACAGTGGATATGGGCTAATGGAACAATAAATTGTTAATAAATGAATATACCTATAATATATATATATATATATATATATATATATATATATATATATATATATATATATTGTGGCAAATATTCAAACGCCTCTAGTGGGACTTGATTTAATTAGAAAATGGATTGAGACGATCGATTGTCAAAATAAACTGATATGTCTCTCGAGGTCGAAAAGTCGATATACAGCCTTAAGTCGCAGGAGGAAACCAGTTGTCTGCTCGGGTGGTGGAACGAGTTTCGAAGCCAATAAAAAACTATATTCCAACTTCCTGAACGCAGCAAATTTTCAGAGTCAACGGTCGATCGCTTTAAACTATAGCTAGAATTAAATGTAGGTTGCAAACTACCAAATATATATGGCGCTCATCAAAAGGAATTAGCAGCAACAATTCGGCAAAACAAGAGATGATAGAGGCCGGTGTTTTTGAAAAATCCTTATCTTTTAAATACTGCTTGATGCGGAGAACTAATATATATGCAAGTATGTTTTAGGTGTTGCGAACCTAGTAACAAATTAGTTCAGTTGTGACCAAAAGGATAAGCCAAAGGCAGCATGAACGGAAAGAATAATCTCATGCACATTCGTTTCGTGCTTACTGGCGACTCATCAGTAGGAGCCGGTATTACGCCCTTTAACCACTATATATTTGGTAGAAGAATGTGGAATAATAGGACGGTACAATCTCCTAGACGAATGTGTAAACCTGTAATAGTGAAGCTAACATAATCTAAAGTCAACGACAATGCGACTTCAATGCTAACTCACACTATATAATTTATATACCGAGTCTGTAAAGGATACTAACACTATGGCTATTGTGTTAGTAACCGATACCAATATTAGAGTACCGAAATGGTACAGGGTTTTAACACTAGGGTTTCCGAGTCGGTACATAGTACCAACATGATGGATATCAATTTATGCTATAGTTCACCAAATTGAGAATTACAACAATTTATGAACACCTGTTACTCCAGTTAATCCATTCACTCTGGCCTTGATCGATATCAGTTATCACATTTCGCAAATCCTTATGTGTTTTTGAGTTCCCATGATTTAAGTTACGAAATTGCATGGTTCGCTCCGACTGAAGGCTGATTTCCGGCATTTAATCTCGGTGACTAAACCTGATCCCTATTCATTCCAGCTCTGAGCGATCAGTTCCTGCAGTTAGCGTGAGGCAAACGGTTGGTCGTGCTTGAACGTAAAGAGGGATTTTCGCAAATTGACCTTCGGCTCGATGATCAGTGGAAGTTAGCGGTGCAGATACCCAAAGTTTATTTTCAATTTACTCAAATACCATTTGGTCTGAAGAACGTGCCGAATGTTTTCTTAAGAATGATAGACTCTTTCTTGTTTATCTTACTCAGTACAACAGCTTACATTAACGATTAAGTTATATAAGCCATTATTGAACACCAATTACGTATTAAGCTGCAGAAGATGTTGTCAGAAGCCATTAAATTGAGATTATAATTTTGGCCAGAAAATGTCCATATAGGTTGGCAAGTGCGAATCCTGAGTCACACAGTATCAGCTTACTGTGCTTACTATTAGAAAGCAATTGCGCCGGTATGTTGGTATAGTGAAATTCTGTAGACCATATTTCACAGGGATGGCAGTCACGCAAAAACTCTTGTCTAAATTAGACAATGCCAAGATACGCTTTCTTTAGTTGGAGAAAGTTCAAGAAAAGCTCATTCTATGTAAACAGAAATAAATAGACGCAACTAATTTGACTTTCCCGGTAGGTAGTATGTCAATTGTTACAGAAGCGTAAGATATTGGCACAGGAACAGTGTTACAAGCGTACGGACGTCCGGCGCAATATGCAAGCCGCACACTCATTAAGGCGGAGCAAATCTATTCCGTCACAGAAAAGGAATTACTGGCCATACAATGGGCACAACGGAAGTTTTGCAATTTGTCATCGGTGGACATATAGACGTCTTTACCGATCATAATGCACTAGTGCGTTAAAAATCACTGGGTATTGAGAAGGGGCGAGTACATCTAGCCATTGAAGAGCTCGATGAATACGATGTAACAATAAATCATAGAGCCGGTATCGAGTATGCGGCTGCCGATGCGCTCAACAAAATTTTTGCTATGCATGTTTTTCCACTTATTGAAGTCTCTGAAGAGCAGAGAAATAATGCCACATACCCGGACATAGTCAATGATTTATAAACTGCACAGAGATTTCTGCACCAAAAATAGCGTTGAGCCTGCAAAACGGCCTCTTTGTGAAAAAAGAAGGACAAACAGTGCAATGGTTTTTGTCGGAGTCTATACAAACAGAATTGACAACATTCTGGCATATAGCGTTGGGACATACCGGCGCCAGGCGCCTCATTGAGATATTGATTGTTTTGGCCTAGCATGTCCAAAGAAATTTGCAGTTATTTTCAAGAGTGTACTGTATGTTAAGCGTTGTAAATCGCAAAAAAGGGAAAGGTTCACTCCGATTGCTTTCAATGCATATTGACCTGGTAGGTGCACTTGTAGGTGTATTTGTAGTTATAGTAATAGCTTTTGCGGACTAGCTGTCTATTTAGTAATGATTTCCCACATTTTCATGGTGGCTGTTATCCCCACCCGTTTCATGATCAATTCCTGACATATTACGAAGGGTGAAGTAAGAAGATTCATCCGTTTTCAGACGTTATTAGAGGTTATGTAACAAAACATGAATCAATTCTAAGTTAACCAAAATGGACCGTGCTCTAGACGGCAACAAAATGATATATTATCAACACAATTAAATGTCTTATACACAAATGCTTATCTTGACCACAATTGTCTGAATCGTTATGAATTCATGTAAATGATTGCAAAAATACGATGATATAAATCCAGACTGATTAGCAATTTAGTTTAAGGTCACTGGCAAATATTGTCACTGATAATTGATGGATAAAAATCGTGTAAAAACAGTCTTGAAAAAGCATCAGATATAATTATTCCACTGTTTGCTAGGTTTTGAATGTTTAAATTATAATAATCCATTGAATTATGCAGTTTAGGACAATATATTGAGAAACACCTGCTGTTTGGATGTGTATAATCATGACTAAACTCTTAGTAGTTGTGTAGAATGTGGTTAATGCAAAAAAAGTCAATAAATCCATTATTTGAACACAAAGGCACTATAATCTACCGCATGTTACCTGCGTATTGCGCGCGGGTGTGCATATTTATTGAACAAAACCTTATTAATTACAATAAAATTTGCAGTTCAAGAAGTATCAATTAAAGCTGCTTGAAAGTAACAGAGATTGTTGCTAAAATCACAGTTAAGCGAAATATTGTGTAAAAACAGAATTAGATTATTTGACCTTATGGAGAACTGTATTTGTCAAAATTGACCTTCGTTGGGTTGTAACATGGAGCCGCATGTTACAAACTAACGGTTGCTCGGGGCGGAGGAGCTTATGTTTTTTTCATGGTAGATAAGTTTTCCCGATGGGTCGAGTTTGTACCACTGAAGAAAATCATAAATGAGAAGAGTTTAAAATGCTTAGAGTGTGATGGCTCTGTAGAATTGGAGCACCACTAGTTATTTTTACCAACTACGGTACACAGTTCAAGTCGAGATAATTGAATCAGTGGTACAATGAAATGAAATAAAACCTTCCCGTGCAGCGACTTACCTCCCACAGACCAAAGCGACAGCCTAGCGAGTACACCGGAGGATAAATGAGGAATTGCGATTTTTAGCGTCAAGAGACACAAGGATCCTGGAGAGACAAGTTACATTTAGTCGAGCGGGCCAAGCGTTTTGCAATATGAACAGCTACTAGATTCGCTCCGGTAACCATGGTCTATGGAAGGCTAAATGTATATATGGGGGCCATACAGCAATAAGTCCATGCATGACGACCGTCACGAACTCGCCTAAGGGCCGTTGACTATGTCATGGTCGCGAAGGTCGAGGCCATGACATTACAGGCTGTCAAAGATGGTCTGTATCCAGTGGATAAGGTGGACACAAGGACACAATACAATCTTATTTAACATACCGGACGGACCACAATCTGTCGGACTTGATCGTTTAAGTAGGATGCTAAGCCGAATGCTGAAAGTGGGGAGATGTAGCAAAGAGCATTCCAACTATCCTGAATACAATGAATACAACATAAATTCCTCGCAGAAGTGCACGAGCAGTCAGCACAATTAAGGAAGCAGCCTTGGAGGTGCAGAAGTGAATATAAAATCATAAATATTCTTAATTTTTGTTTCTAAATGGACGCGCTTTAAACGAGCAAAACCGTATAGACAATTGTATAAAAATAAATCATTTGTGTTGAGTTGAACAATGAACTGTGATGGATTTGAAAGTTTAGTAGGAGTATTGTCTGTTCAAATAAATACTTTGACTGCGGAATTGGGAATAATCAAGTCTCCGCTAGACGACACACTTGTAATAAATTTTGAAGGAATCAACTTAAACAACCCAACCAATATAGGAGGATTGGTGATAAAAATTTTTTAACATCACGTTTGTGAGCTTGAGACAAACCATAATCTATTGTGTCTAATCAGACAGCTTCCTGTGATGTTCTTATAACGATTATCGAACTAAGAAAGGAGTCGGCAATATTGAATAAAGATTGGTTTGCTCTGTTGGTCAACCTTTTAGATGCAATACGATTTTTGTAAACAAATTATTACAAACTTCATTTCAAAATTTAATGTCATCACCCAGGCAGTTAATAATTGTTTAATAATCAAAGTTTTATCATCGGTTTAGCTGCGAAGAATGAATGTAACAATTAGCCGTTTCCAGGACTTACAATAATTTATAATTTGTTGCTTGTGAGACAAACTAAATCTAAAACGATTTGAAATAAAATTTCGACAATATTTTTTGGCTTCTTGTTTTAATACAGACTTCTTCTTTGTATTTTCCAGTGCCGCGTTTTGCGTACGCGGATTGTGGCCTTGCACAAACAGTTTCACAAAGATCCGATTGATCACAATTTCCATTACATTTTTGTCTTCGATCGGGCTTGGTTTGTATTCGTCCCTTTCTTCCGAAGGCTTCAACATCGTTCATACTAACCCATGGAGATGCGGTTCTAGCATATCTTTGTTTACTGACGACGTTTCGGTGCCTACTTTCCAGCACCATTCTCAGGCAACTATACACTGCACAATACTAACAAAAGCTGATTTTAGCAAATGAGGTAACCTCTTTCCGAAACCGCTCTATTTATATTTTATTATATTGACGCACCAATTATTTTAAAAATAGAATTTGTCTCAGTAACTAAACTAAAAATATGCATATGTCTAGCGCCCATGAAAATCCTCACTCAGCGACTAAATAAATAAATAAATAAATAAATAAATAAATAAATAAATATAAATATATATATATATATATATGTGTATGTGTGTGTGTGTGAAGATTCAATTATTGAGTAAGGGTTTCATGTGCGCTAGACATATGCATATATTGAGTTTAGGTACTGAGACAAATTCTATGTTTAAAACCATTGGTGAGTCAATAAAATAAAGTATAAATAGAACGGTTTAGGAACGATGTTATCACATTTGATTAAATCTACTATTGTGTGTATTATACTGCGTAAGCAAAGATTGGATAGAACCGCATTTTCATAGTTTAGTATGAACGATGTTGAAGCCTTCGGAGGAAAGGCACGAATTCGAACCCAGTCCGATCGAAGACAAAAAGGAAATGGAAAATGTGATCATTCTGATCTTTGTGAAACTGTTAGTACAAAGCTACAACCCGCTTACAGAAAACGCGGCATTGGAAAATATGAAGCTGGCACTCCGCAATCAAATTTCAAAAAATATTTTTCTTTGTATTTTATAGAGAGATTGGCGAATCTGCGTTGTCAGAAGTTTTATATTCCTTGGTAGCTTCAATGATGAATTTAAAACACACACATTTGAAGGTTATTTTGTGCATTGTGAACTATTGCTTTTATAAGTTCTCTAAATAAAAGCATTATATTCTAATAAAAAAATAGAAAACTACATTTCGTTTTTAGTGATTTTGGAGTGCACCGTTGTAAAGTTATAAATTATCATTTTTTTCGGTTGACGTAAAATATTGTTTTAAATTTTATCATTTTTCACTCGAAAATGTTGTATGATGCGCTTTGCAAGCGTGAAAATTTTCAGACTGACGCACAAACTTTCAACAAATAATTGATATTTAGCATGTTTGACTTTGGTTTAAAGATAATATCTTAATACAAATGATACAAAAATGACAGAAAATCTATTAACAGAGCACAAACGAAAGAAAATTTTTTTAGAGGTCTGATATGAAGTTCACTCAAATGAACAAATCAAAATAGTCTAAACGTTATGACGACAAAAAGATGTCAGTTCCTAAAAATGCAGCCTCAAAATCTGTCTGTATTCTACACAAAGAATGCTAAAGATTTAGGGAAAGATTCATTGAAAGAAAACGTAGCATGCAAACCAATACGAAAATCTCGCACTACCGTATTTAATCAAACGACGCCAGAGATAACTTTACCATTTGGAAGTGTCGAAAGTCGGAAATAATAAACAATTGAATTTAAAAGAAAAGTAAAAAATAGGCTTCCAAATAAAAGAGAAAATTATTTCATTTACAAATCTATGCGAGTAGAATGTAAATTTTGAGTATAAACTGCCTGAAATTGGTTAATCAAGGATTTCTTACTGATGGAAATAATATGATTGCTCAGATCGTGTTGTGATACGAAAAAGCAACTTCAAAATGATCTTAAATTGAAATGAACTCGCAAACAAAAATGTTTTAACATGAGACAAACATCATGTTGCTATAAGCTGCATCTGTAATAAAATTGATATTTTGCGCGTTTTCATGGAAAAATTGACGAAATATTGCAAAGTTTCTAATCTATCGATTGAGATATATTTCACCATTGATGTACAATGCGCAATTTCTTTTTATTTAGGTTTTTGTTAAAGCTTACGGACATTTAGATAAACCGTTTCGTCTCTTTTATAAATGTGATTTATTCTGAAAAGATCGTGGCTCACTATTTTATCAATCACCCTGTACTACTTAAGTAGCGTATTTATCAGCCATTTCAATTGTTCGAATAAGCAGTTAGGGTTGATAGATTACAAAGAGTTGATCGTTTGGAATGAAGTTTAGCAGGTGTTTCATTATAAAAGAAACAATTTATTTATAAGCTATTCGTGACCTAAGTTCTGAAAATACTAAACAAAAAGGAAATTCATAAAAACAATCATGTCATTATAATTTGTTTATAATTCTGCTAAATAATTCGAAGTTTGGAAAACGGAAAACAGCTGACGTAGAAAATTATATTTGGTTAAAACTTTAATTATAATATACTTAGAAAAAATATTACGGGCTGAACGACTTATTTGATAAACATAAAAATTTAAAAAAAATATTTTCTTTGAATAATGCATGTATTCGTGTTTTGTTAAAACAGCACGGGATAAATTTTTACACGTTCACCTAAACTTCAAATGGTAGGAGAATAACAATACACGAAAAATATTCTGTCAAATACAAATTCCTTGTGTAATAGGAGGCATCTCTTTTCTACTGTTAAATATCTGTTAGCTTTTACAAATATTACAATTTCAGTAGAATTTTCTCTGTCAATATTCTCAATTTTTATAAAAAACAAAGTGTCTGGTATCTTTGTTTTACAAATTTAGTCATTTTAATTTCATTCTCGTAACACGTGTTTAAATTGAAAAAGATCCAGTAGAGTATAAGGACACGCAGATTTTTATCATTGTTTATATTTAAAGAATCAAAATCTATTGAATTATAATTCAGCTGAAATGATGCACAAATACTAAAATATGTTAAGTTCTACTGCTAATGATAAAACTTTCAATAATTCAATTTAAAAAGCGTCTCTAAAATATGTGGTTGTGACGTGTTAATCTGCAAAAACTTGTACATATTCTGTTATACAGGTATCTTGCTGTTCGTATCATTAATTCTTTTACGAGGGTTACTTAATTTGCAATCTCGGTACTAGGGGTTTGATAACTGTCACCGTGTTTCTTAATATCTTGGCAGTATTAATTTCCATGTAAATTAACAACAATTCATAGCCATTTCAAAGAATATGTCTAAATGTCGTTGAGATGTGAGTGTCGTTTGTGTGTAATTTTGCATAATTCTAATTTACTAACAGTATCGAGGAATATAATTACCGGTGGGACGTCAATCAACAACAGAAAGACCGTAAATTTGTTATTAATTGGAATAAAATTATCTTCGTACTGTAAAAATTTTCATAGAATTTCATAATGCGTTGTGCAATTACAGCTGTGACATTTGTGAATTTTTTTTGAATTAGAGTGCGCAGTGACCAAATTTCCTCTAGTTGCAATGAAAGACATAATTTATATTTAAATTGTCGGGAAATTCCCTCTAATTTCTAAATGGAGGAAATGTCATTATGAATCGTATGAGATGAAATGCAATTTCAATAGTGTTATCCCAAAAGTTATTCTCACTCCGTTCAACTGATGCTATTTAGGGTCATTGCATTTGGCCTTATTTCAATAAGTATGAGCATAATAAAACAATTATTTAGGCTCGGATAAATTTAGAGTACTTGGGTAATTGCGCTTGAAAGAAACTGAGTACTTAATCAGCTAAAATTATTATTATTGCTCAGTGAATAGGCTGCTTCGAAAGATTTCGAAACAAAACGCAAACATACTTTAGGGAAAAGTATTATTTTCGGCTACAGCAAGATAGGCAGAAGTGTTATCGAAATCTCTATTAGTATAATTAATATAGCCAGCTAAAAAATACGGCCAAACACAGTTTTTTGGTGCATTTAGCCTCGACAAAAAATAGTATTATAAATAAAATAGGCGACATATGTTAAAAGTTATATAGCAACAGTTTTCTCACACCGTGCATTAGGTTACCAATTTCATTTGCATATTCACAAAACAGTGCTGCGTAGTCATTACTGTGAATGCATAATTTAAATTTTCTTACATAACTGCCAATATTCGAATTAAATTTTTTTAACGTTAATTAACTGCACATATTGACATATGGTCTTGGTTCTACTCGAATGTGTTTTCCCACAATCTTCGTATTTTATATATTAATTAGGCTATTTACAAAGTAGCAGATTAAATACAAAATTCGTTTAAATTACATTTACAAAAACATAATTTGCAATTGTATGGCAGCTAAAAATTTCATCGACAGGAAATTAGAATGAGAAATAAAAATTTTGCTAAAGCATTACGAATTTTTGAATAAAATTTGTATCTCATGAAAGAAGCAAATTAGATGGTCTGTTAAATCATATATTATATTACAAATTTAGGACTGTCACCAAATAATCTTTCAAGATAGTAATCATCTCAATTGATGTAATTTCAAAATTTAGCTATGGGGATAAATTAATAAGTAAATAGCAGGTAATTTACTCAATAAAGCATACGATTGACGATTATAAATTGAAAATCTTTGCTGAGCTGCAAACATATCAGTTTCATAAATTCCCTCTTGTGCTGCATGCTGCAACTCTCATGGATTATATAAATTTTTAATTTAAAATATTTAAAACAAAAGTAAATGGTGGTGAACCAACTTTTGGTATCCGTTTGTCTGATGGGTGTTTTGCTATGTTATGAATGTTAATCTTAATCCCGCAAATTGATTTCAATAATGATTTTCCATATCGACGTAATTAATGAAATAATGAAATGAGCTTTATTGAAATGAGGAATTGAAATAATTTTTGTCAAAATAAAATTAAATACTACGCAATGTTTTGATACGGAACATTTAATGACAAGTTAGATTATACTGACAAAAATGTTAATTAAAGAACAACATTAATTTAAAAGGAGATATCACATACACATGTGTGTCGTTTTTATAATTACTAAACTGTACGGCCAGCTCGACACCAAAAATGGAATATATATTTAAACAAGTAATGTGAACTCATTGGACATTGGAATCTTTTTGACAAAGGCTTCTTGAAACCAAATTAATTTAAGATGATATATATATATATATTTAAAAAAAAAATTCAACACTAATTACCAAACTTAATATATCAAAGTGTTGGTGCGGACGTTGTAAAAAATAAAATCATCTTGCAATTGCAGATTAGGTGAAATCATTGTAATTTTACAACATATATTATTTGAATTAGAAATCCGTATTGCAGAAGTGCGGGATAGCCATTCTGAAATCCTGATGCTGCATCGCAAGACCGATTGCTGGCCTTCCACACATAACCCACCCAAAATTTATATTTGGTACACTGTTTATTGTTGGTTCCTATTGATATGTCGCGTGTCATCAAGTAACACATGCATCGGTGCATTAACACCTATTTTTCTCTAGTACATATGACATAAAATCCTGTTTCTATAAAATATTACTTTGTACAGGGAACGCCAGGTTGAATACATTAAATATGCATATGCTAGATCTTCACTACTTAGGAAATTAACGTGATCATTATTTCGTTCTGCAAAGAAAATTACACCGCATATTTGTCATAACACAAAGTGTCTCCTATATTTGCAATCCAAAACGAAGATCGAGTTAGCAAATAGTCCTGTCTTGCCTTTCGATCCAATAAATACACCCATCACTTATTTTGTATTCACGATGATAATTTTAGAAAGGAAATAAATTGGGTAGACTTTATAAAATAGCTGCTTCCGCTATGTTAAGTTGTTTAATGCGATATAAATCTATGGTCAAAACGACATACTATACAATTTTCACTTGGCTGAATAAAAATAAAAACAGGTTGAATAACCGAATAATGGAAACCAGCATATAACTTGCGCATAAATAAAAGTCTAAAAAAATAATCCGCCACTGCTATTTAATACAGTTTCAAATTTAGCACTATAGCTCAATGACCTATAGTATCGAAGTCACTCTACATTTTGGCTTATTTAGACTAGTGAATATGTTGTATGCAGATATTAGATATCACGTTTATGCTAGTTGTTGTGGAAGATTTTTAAACTAGGCTATGGCAGACCTAACAAAATCATTAATTGTATAAGCGTATTCATTTCCTTCTGTTTGATGCGATATTGAAGTCTCAGTAAATTTTTAAGCCCGTGTAACTAGACATAGCACTGACTCTAATGCTCAATTAGTTGCAAAGGACAGATTGTATATACTTCATATATTAATTTGATAAGCAATTAATAAATATAATATAAGGTTCAATTAAAATGTCGATTTAGGCATGCTACATACTAGCCTTATGTGCAAGACTTAAAAGCATTTTAATCGAAGAAGACAAAAGTCATTCAACTTTCGTTGGTCAGTGAGGACATTTTGATGTAAAGTAATACGTTCAAGGTGTAGTAAATATGCGCCTGGTACATTCATAAATATTTAAACATTAACTTTTAATTTATTTATGTTATAAACATCTAGGTAGCAGAGTGTTTTTTTCACAAACAGATGAACGGCTCAACAAGGTGCTGGAATTTAAATGCCACGATTGAAAGGGCGATGGTATGGGTGAGGCGGCTTAGTCGTGATGGAATGTTAGCTGTGTGGACATTGAAATCGTTGAACACTATTTTTCAAATTATGTAACGTTGCTATGGATGGTATTATGACAATGACGATTAGATTAAAGAAGACAAACTAATTTTAGGGGACCGTTTCGCGTTTTTATTTCTTTTAAACATTGGGAAACCACCAGGTGCAAATTTATCGTTACAAATCTTTTTATTCAATAGCGTCTATAAATTTAACAAAGGTGACACTCCTGCAATTAATGTAGAGAATCAATCTCAAATTCTCCCATATATATATATATATATATATATATATAATTGTGGTTTGATTTGTGTTATGACTAATAATGTTGTAATTAATTTTCTAAAAATTTGTAAAACAATAATCTTAAATTATTATAATCAAGGTTGCGGTCTTGATATAAACACCTGTCCCATTAATTACTTACATATGTCAGTATAAACTAAATATTGTATTGTTTAGAAAAGGCAATTCATCCAGTAGACCGGTTTCGTCCTTATTGGGAACTCATCAAGTACTGGCCAGAATTTGCCGCGGACAGGATACGAACCTGGGCACGTCTGCTTCGGAATCTGGTGCTCTAACCACTGAGCTATCCTGCCGCACACTACACCACACACAATTTTCAGTTATATACTAACTAATGTAACTTGGTTAGTCAATTTCTCCTTTAGGTGGAGCTCATATGGCATCCATTTAGACCCAAAGTTCCAACTAACCATGCCCAATCTGTCATTACTGAACAGACACCACATTACATGGGGAAATGGTATTGAAATGAACATTTATATAATTAAACGAACATTGGTTGCGTGCAACCAATGTTCGTTTAATAATCTTAAATGTATAAAATTCTAATAACTGATTTACAACTAATGTAACGGAAAACTTCATGGCAGAATAATGCACCTTTATATTTATGTATCCTTGGTTGTGGAGTTCAAACATGTTTGATAAGAAGCATGCGCATTCGATACCAAGATGACATGCTCAAATCAGATGGTTTAAATGTAAAATCCAACTGGTTTGCGCGTTTTCAAGAAAATGACTGCTTCAAATATGAGCAGAAGGACAAACCACAGATGGTGTGAATGGTACCTTTGATCTCCTGCATATATATTTCGTGCTTACTGGTCACTCATCATAAGAAGCCGGTATTACGCCCTTTACCAACTATATATTTGAATGATGAATGTGGAAGCATAGGACGGTACCGTGCTTATGGTCATATGTGAACTAATTTGTTTTTAGGTGCTCAACACACCTTATATGCAATTGCATTTATATTAGTTATCCACAACAAATAGTATCTAAAATGACAGCTTATCACTTAAATGTGGCGTTAGCGCGAAATCGTGATTTCCGTGTTCGATTAGGGTCGGAGCATATGTCTTAATGCGAAATAGCATGTGATGGCAGTAATCGTTATATTTTTGCTTATCTCCAAAATCATTAGACTGGTATCATTTACCGCGCCCTTATACATTCTCCAAATTCATGGATTTGATTGATTTTTATAACGTCTCTGTACAATATTGTGCACGTACTAATATGTCACACTATGACATATATTACGAGAAATTAACCTTAATTATTGCTTTAATTCACAAAGGTATGACAGATTGCACGTAACATTTGTGTCATATTATTGGAACATTTATACAGTGAGTCAAGTCTTACTTTCGTATTCCTAAAAAGTGCGATCTAGTTCGCGTGACATAGATGTAAGAATGGGATCGAACCATTTGCTTAGGCTGTATTTGTCAAGGTTCATAAAGTGCTAAATAAAATAACACGAATACTTTGAATTCAGAACCATCTTTCGAAGGATAGGGCACTTCTACGTCTAAGCTCACACATGCATTAATAAAATGCCAGATAGTAGACAATCCCGATATTTTTAATTGATATCTCATCTTATCTACTAGTTAATGCGTATGGAAAACAGACATCGCTTTGTTTAACGAGCAACAATTCTGAAATCAACAATGTGATAATCGAAGATCCAGACAACAATTTATATTTTCTACTGCACAAAGGTAATTCGAATCATTCCTAAAATAGCGCAACAGTTCAGCAGATTAAAAAAATTAAAACTTTTTTGACGGAAGCGAAATAGCGTCTGTAGAATCTCTTTATACATAGGATTTATCTGCATAAAGTAATCTATTGATAGGCCTGCAAAACGTTCTAAGACAGGACTAGGCGTGCGAGATATGTGAAGTAAGAATTCCTAATGAGTAGTAAATGAACCAACAGATGAGCAGCAAAATAATAAACTTTATGTTACAAAATGTGTAGGATAACATTAAAAAGTTACGGGAATTCATAAAGCGCAAAATCGAGCAGTATAGAATTTACAATATATATATATATATATATATATATATATATATATATATATATATATATATATATATACAGATAAATTTTGTTCAGTTGTAAGAGAGTCTGTATCTTTGTGATTGTGAGAGAGGTAAACATTGGTCGGAAAAGATAGGCGCTAAACAATATGCAAATGTAAATAGAAAGTAAATAGACGTAAATATTCTAATGTGAAATATAGAATTTTATTTTGCTGGCTTTTATCATTGACAAATATTCACACAAGCTGACGGGAATAAAGGGAATTCCTTTTAAATTCAGTTAAAGAGAATTGCTTGCTAACACAGACATCGCGATTAAACAGATTTTATTTGAAAATAAGTTTTGCAAAGTCTGCGAACAAAATATATCAGCAAGACATATTCTAAATTTGATTTGTAGTTTTTTTATTATTTTTAACTGCCGTTTATTCAGCGCGCATCAATATAGGATACTTCAATCAGTAAATTAAAATACCTGCCATGGTTATTTAGAAATATTACTCTATATTAAACAAGGTAGAACGAATTAAATATTTGGGTGTGATGTGCTGTTTCTGCGTTCTCATATTCTAGACATCCAAGCTATAAAAGATATTGGCGTCTCTTTCATTCAAATGTTGGAAGTTTTGCGAATAAAAAAAATGTATTTAAATATATATTTAAATAGTAACCATTTCTAATAACAAGGGCATTGATATCTGCAGATGGAAACTATAAGCATGACTTAGCCATTATTCCTAATATACCAACATACACACGCTAACAATCGTGACAATTGAAAGCCAAATACAATATTCGCAAAATCAATAATATAAATTAGATTTTTGAAGGTCATGTACTTCAACAATGAAGATTAAGGAGGTGTAACGACACAAATCAATCGCCGACATATTGCGTAAATTAAATTCAAATTTATTTACGTTGCACCAATGAGAAAAAAGCAAATTGCCGTTTAACCACGTCTAACCACGTTTAACCAATAGTATGCAAGTACACATATTGCATGCTATTTAAGCACGGTAATTTACCATGCAAGTCAGTTGTGGCATTTGCCTTCTACCTGCTTCACGCGTGTGCGTTCTGTCGGTTGTCAATACGTGTGCGCTCTGTCGGCTGTCAGTACCCACTCATCTTGTTGCGGGATACCGGAGAGACGAGCCAATTGAGTGCAGGACCTGCAGGACACCATCCACAACACGATCACAGCTCAACCACGGGAGCAACAAATCAACCAGAGTCCACCCAAGGCTCTAGGACATCTTCAACGCTGAAGACTTAAAGCGAACGCATTACCCGGCCCTCTTAAGGGCCCCCATATCAGTAACTAATCTCTATTCAGAGCACCTTAACCGAGTTTGTAACGTCGCACGGCATTTACTTGAAGCCGGGGCGTTTACAGAGGAAAAATTAAATTTGAATTATATCATAATAATTTAATTTGTTTAATTTTATTGTTTAATTTAATTTAAATTAAATTTAATTTAATTTTAAACAGTTTAAATTATTATCTTAATAAAAAATTAACAAATATCTGTTCTGCTACGTTTAAGCATTTGCAATTGAAATGCGAAATATATCACGTATTTTGAGATTTAATTTAATATACGACATGGTAAAAAAGGGTCATTTTTTCTCAAAAGTTTAACTCGATTTTAATATATAGTGATTCGTATAGTCAATTACTAGCAAGCGATGATGACAAAATTGGATAAGACATATAAATTACACACCAAGAAACATGATATGAAAAACGCACATAACGTGGCACACATATAATCAAATACAACTCATCAGATTTACTTTAAATAATTTATTGGCTGCTCCTGTTTATTTAGCTCAGGATTAAGAATATTGCACACAAGAGCTTCTGCCTTGTGTAATTAATTTTTATTTCTTTGATTTGAAGTGTACCTGGACTCCGCCTGATTTGGAACGTGATTTATATAATCAGTGTTCTTAACTATTACACAGACTTTCTATGTTATTCCAACTGTCTTTAATCTAAAACGGTTTTGAATTCGCCTTGCTAGTACATAAACTCATGTGACGTGTTATGCCACTGCCACATCACTAGCCAAATTATTACATTTTGATTCAATGTTGATATAGTAAGATTTTATTTGTGCTACAACATAAATATCCACTTTACTAGAAACTTTCAAAAGCTACGCCTTTCAACTTCAACTAAAAGAATATAAAGGATTAACAAATAATGCAAGGGAAACAAGAAACTGATATTTGGAGATGAAGACAACCAAATATTTTCGTCGAAACCCCGTATCAGTAGGTCACATACACGCAGGATTGTAGCGTTCAGAAATGCTGTCAACCACCCGGTTATCGACGTCGTTAAAAAAGAGAATACGAAACTGCACAAATAATTATTTTTTAAACAAGATGTTTCTAAAATATTTACAAAAAACCCTGACATTTTAATTTTAAATTATACGAGTTTGTCTCTGTTGGAAAAACAGAACGAAATATTGCCGTTTACAGTAAATTTCTATATACCACCAAAAACCCAGAGCCGGACGATAGAGAAAGTAATAAAAACCGTTCATGAGAGTCAATATGACGATGTTACATCATAAATTTTACAAGAAAATAATTTTCACACCTTTCGCAAAGCTGAACTACATGTTACCTATGATCAGTTTAAAGTGAGGCACATATGATTCAATTTTATAAGTAGAGCACATTGAAGGACCTAGATAATGGATACCCATCAACGAAATTATATATATGAAGCCGACCAAAGGCTCAGGTATTCATTTTATACTAATTAATGGTTACATTAATCGAATGAGCAATTTTCTTGAAGCTGAAATTATATTTAAACCACTTTAATTAAATCAAGGCAAACCGAAAACTACCGAGGATTCAATACAGCCTATGAATAGTAAATTGTTTGCAGTAATTCAACAGTGCACCGACAATGCCAATTATAAAAAAATCAATAACATCATACGTCGTCGCAAAGAAGCAGAAACATTCGGTACACACAAAGTATTTTAAACGAGGATGTTTCCATCAGTAAGAAAAATCATGCTTGTGATCAACACACGCAAGTACAAATTGGCTGGAGGATTAAAAACGATTCCAAATTCAGTAAAACTTGAAATATAAAACAATTTGGTGGCGATACTTTTGAATTTGTAAATGAAGTAAAATTGTACAAAGTGAAGAATAAAAATGATTTTGTTGGACTTGAAAAATCTATTTACAATCGATCCTGTTGACAGATAAAACGCCTTCCTCCGTCGCTTCACCAAAAGTAACCACTCATCAATCTCAGTACATACAAATCATCTAAACACTATCCTTCATAAGTTCTCTAAGAGTGTTTAACTCATTTTGATGTGCCAATCTTTCACGCAAGTCGATAGAGTTGTGGTTGGTAGCCCGTTAAAGAGTCTACTAGCGGTAGCCTACATTTTATATTTGAAAACATCAAAGCTAAAAAAACATATTAAAAATACTGCCTTATATTTGCTAGTAACGTATAAGGATTCGGGCATCTAGTAAAAACTTACTTTAAATAGGACCTGAAGGATAAACCAAAATAGTATGAATGGAAAGTTTAATCTCATATGCATATTTGTTTCGTGCTTACTGGCGACTCATCAGTAGGAGTCGGTAGTATTACGTTTATATTTGGGTGAGGAATGTGGGACAATTGAAAGGTAAAATCGGCTATGTGAATTTGTAAACCTGATGTAGTGGCGCTAGCTTCATATAAAGTCTTCGACAATGCAACGTCGAAGTTTATTCAATATAATTAATATGTATACCAAGTCTGTAAATGATCTCAACACTGTGGACCCGGCAGCCATAATGTTGCTATCATTTACTGTCTCGGTATATATTACATATTGTGAGTTAGCTTTGAATTCGCATTGTCGAGTCTCTTATATACAATTTTATTTATTGTTGTTTTTATAAATATTCGTATCGGTTATTGTAGCTTCCATTTGTCCCACATCTCTTGACCAAATATATCCTCTTTTTCGTTGTACTGAATGTATTTAATCCAACTTTATCCCCCTTGTTTTAAAAAGAATTGACTATTAAAAATAATCGATACATCAGTCGACTTTATTTCTTGCAAAAAGGAAATGGCTACTTTTATATGTGTTTTGCCTACCTATTTCTTAATAAATTTATATTTCCATACCTGATTTATTATTTTATTCAAATTGCATAATCAAAAATATCATAGAAAATCGAACCATTACAACAAAAACGACTACATTTCAGCTTTGATCATTCAGAATATCCCTTTCTAATTGAAACAAAATTTAACTTCAAAAGGGATCAAAAGTAGGTACAGGAGATAATTAATAATCGAAAACGTTTATTGGTTAGATGGTAGAATAAGAAAATAATATTAGAGACGCATTTTATTGGGTGGGAAACGTTTTGTCAGGCGATGATTATTCCAAAGGGCAAACTTTTTGATTTAGATTGCTATGTACAACAATCTCTACAAAGCGATAAGGCTTTATCACAATGGGCTTTAGCAGTCTATTCATTAGAAGCAAAAATTTATACGATTTTAAGTAAATTTGGAATAAAACCCACAGAAAAATTAAATTATATCATTAAATGAATTACATCAAATTAAATAAACATTGTTGAATGCCTAAGCATATTAATGAGTTATTTATATCAAGTTTGCGAGCTTGAAGTAAACACCAATCCCATTGCATTTAACCGGTTAAAATAAAAAAAAATAAAAAACACTATAAAAAGAAAAAATCAACAAGAAAAAGAACAACAAGAAAAACATACAGAATTAGTAGAGGTAGCGACATAGGCATCAGCAGCAACGACAGAAGCATCAGCAACAACAACAGGGGAATCATGAATATCAGAAAATAAAAACCAATAACACCAATGAAGGAAATTATAAACAACAAAATAACAACAACATATATACAAAAGCCACAGCATCAACATAATCATCTGCCGCAGAGGAAACTAAAACACTAATATCAACAAATAAATGCGGCAGGGCGACTCAGTGGTTAGAGTCACAGACACTGAACCAGACGTGTCCAGTTTCAGCCCTGTCCACGGCAAAGTCTGTACATTTAATGAAGAGTTCCCAATGAGGACGAAACCGGTGTACAGGATGAATCGCCCTTTCTACATTATGCGATGTAAATTATACTGAATTATGTTTGTGTATAATGGGATTAGTGTTTATACCATGCTCGCAACCTTGATTTAAATAATAAAATATCATGGCAAAATAAAACAGTAATTAAAATGTAACGAAATTAAATCTCGAACAAAGGCAGCTTCGGCAGCAAAATGGACAACCGAAAGACATAAAAATCAGGAACAACCAAAAAACCAACAACATTATCAAAAACATTAGTGTAAAAAATAAAAAACAAAAGCAGCAACACAAAAAATAACGGAAAATCAACAATAAAAGCACCGATGACACAAGCAACAACCATGTCAACAACAAAATTACTATCATCAGAACTTACATGAATGTCAGCAACGGCATTTAAAAAATACACAGCGGTTAAACAGAATAATTATCACCACCATCAACAATGAGTACGAGAAAAAGAGCAACATCAACTACATCAGCAGAAGAAACAACAAAACGAGCGCCAAAAAAACGTAAAAAATATCATATTAAACAGCAATTACAGAATCACGAACGCAAATAAGAACAAAGAAAATAACAGAAGCAGTAGATAAACCCCAAACACCTAAGTTAAGAAGAAAAAAAATTAAATAAAAAACAAACAACCATCACTAAATTCATTGACGAGAACAGCGGCATCAACATTAGCCCTAACAACCGGAGCAAACACATCTCGACTGGTAATAAAAATAACAAAAAATAAAACAAAAACAACACCAAAACAAAAGAAGTAAATACCAGGCAACCCCAAATACAATGCTGATGAAAGCAGCAGCGGAAGCCACAACACAAACACCAACAACAACATCAAAAGGAATAGAAACCACCAAAATGTTAATAATATTATTATTAATAAAATGTCTAATTAAGATGACACTAATAAATATAGTAATTATACCTGCAGTTTAATAATTGCAATCAACAAAACCGCGATACATAATTATATATATATATATATATATATATATATATATATATATATATATATATATATATATATATATATATATATATATATATATATGGCAATGGATTTGCTGTTTTAATTGAGACTTTTATTGTTTATTTGGACAAAAACTTTTGATATATATGAATATATCATTGAGAACTCACTAGATAGTTTAGTTTACTCTAAAGCCAATACCTTCTGTTCGAGCCGCAACACTTGAAGTTACAAAAATTCTTGAAAAGTACACTATATGAACGAAAACGGTCTACTTTACGAAAAGCATCTGCTAGATTTTTAAATTTTATATTGAACTCTAAATATATATAATGAAATTCTGCAAGTTAACTTTAATTTATATATATATATATATATATATATATATATATATATATATATATATATAATAAATAAATAAAAAATAAATAATACAAGTATTAAATTATTACAGATCGAACGAGGGAATTGTGTGACATATAACGCAATTATCATTGAAAAGATCATGAAATACCAATAATGTCTAATAATTATACTGTTATTTTTTAATGATAATAATAATAATAATGCAACTACTAAAACAAAAACTTCTAATATTAATACTATTACTATTACTACTACTACTACTACTACTACTACTACTACTACTACTACTACTACTACTACTACTACTACTACTAATTATACTACTACCGCTACTACCACGACTACTACTCCTCCTCTTCCTCCTCCTCCTCCTCCTACAACTACTAACACTACTACTACTACTATTACTACTACTACTACTACTACTACTACTACTACTACTACTACTACTACTACTACTACTACTACTACTACTACTACTACTACTACTACTACTACTACTACCACTACTACTGCTACTACTACTATTACTATTACTAATTTTATTACTATTACTACTACTTCCATTACGATGACTATTACTACTGCTTCTGCAATTAATACTACTATTACAAATTATAACATTGTTTTTGTTATTCCTAAATTTATTTCGAAAAATTTTTTGGATTTTTATTTTATACATTTTTATTGAATGAATGATGTAATTTTAAAATTAATTTGTTTGAAAGATATCCTTAAAGCAGTGTTTCTTATGCAAATACTTTATGATGTTTATCAATTTATTTGATTTCATTCTGAAACTTTACAAATCAGGTATGTCCTTTTCAGTTAACAATATTCATTAAATAGTTACGGATAATAGTTTAATTCATTTATGTAGTAAAAATGATGCAAGATCTTTCATCAGCAGCATTAATGTCAAATTCCAGTTGAATATTATTTACTTACAACTTAATCATTCACGGATATAGGTGTATCGGTACTTTTACACGAATTTAGAATGCGTTTTACATTATTAACAGAAAGAATTTTTCTCAATTAATTGTAAAACTAGTAGAAGATGTAATTTATTTTTTATGTCTGTTTAAAGAGAAAAAAACGTTAATAATTAAAAAAAATATAGTAATGCCCACTTATTTACTATTAGAAGCACAGTAAGCATACATTTGCATAAAAAAATACATTTTTCTAAATAACGATACGCGTCATGGTTGACAAGAGTGCATCAAGAGAAGCATATTACAATGGGTTTCAAATAAACAAACAATTCAAAATTCAACTTATAATAATAAACTCTGGGTAACCGGAGGAACGGTGCCACATGGCTGAAGAGTTGGACCAATTTCGAACAAAATTAATTTTAGGGATTTATTTGCATTTGATCTCAATAGTTTGAACTACTTTTCAGAAATATACATTCTAGTTCTGGTGGATTTGTGACTTCTTACTGATTACATCCTTTACACGTTCTGTAATATATGTTGATAAAAAGGAAAAGGAATTTCGGGAGAAGTCGAAGAAAGGTAGCAATGAATTCAATGCAAATTTAATTAATGTTGCACTCAATTCTTCCTGAAACGTCAGTTAGATCTAATATTCCGAACTGGTTCGAACTAATAAATAGATCGTCCACACAAAATCCATGTGTTTATATGATTTTGGCTTATGATCACAACATTAATAGCAAAAAGCTTAATTCATTATCCCCTTTATCTAATGAAGGATCAAGTTCCCATTTGCAAAAAAACTACAATATTAAAAATATTGACAATGCCGACAGATGCAAAGCAGTTTGTCATTGAACATCAGCATCATAGGAATAGTTTCTACTCTAGACCTTAAAGAAACTGCCTGATTAGTAGGCACGCCTTAAATATGAGTTTTCCAGTGCATCAAAACAAAATAAATCTATTAATTATAATAAAAAGTTATCAATTATGTATCAATAAAATTCAATTTAAATAAACTTGATGAGTCAGATAAAGAACAATATTAACGCTGGTCACATTAGACATAGCCAAAACTAGACAACTTCTATCTCAATACAAAACATTTGCTCGCATCAGTTGCAATCATGATATAAATTTCAAAAAAAGGATTTAAATATTTAGGGAAAATTAATTTCCAAATATTTGCAAAAGTAAAAGAAATTATAGTTGTTAAATCCGCCACTTAACCGAGATAATCTAATAAAATAGCTTAGTTAGCGAAGTAAAAATGTTTAGATCTAATGTTTTATTTTAGGTAGAGCATGTCAAAATTTTAGTAGTAAACTTATTTAAGGCTGCACCTGGCAGTGATGATACTCATGAAATGATCAAAAATAGCAATATTAAATTAACCAAATTTTCGAACAGGATATTAACCCTGGAAAAAGTCCAAATATGCTAGCTAGTAAGTGCATAATTATACAAGATATCAATACTGTATTTAGTATTATATATATATATATATATATATATATATATATATATATATATATATATATATATATATATATATATATATGCTGTCATTCGTAGGTTGACGTAATAGTCAACATTTCTCGCAGTAAATAATTAGTACAGAGAATTTAAATTTGAATTTAATACGTGTTTCTGAACTTCTATTTATACACTAATTAATGTTTAGATTTTTACATATTTTAACTGTTAAAAAGACCCAGATGTTCATATCAGTGCGTTATTATGCAGTGATGGTGCGCCAAAATTCGTAATATGTACCATGTATGTACGATGTTTTCAGTTAAATTAATTTTACTTCAGTAATTCAGGCGAAACCACTCATAGATTATTGTTTGGGAGAATTTAAGTCAAAAGCATTTCACATTCCTTTTATTTTTATAACTTGTTTTGGATTTTTATTCCGTTTTTATTTATAAGTTTGATTTTCGTTATATGACAATGAAAATTTTTTATTGCTGTACTCGCCAAATTAATACGATTTAGTCGAATAATCAATTTGTTACGCCATGAGTTATGAAGGCCATTTTTTTAAATATGCTTACCTACTTCATGTAAAAAAGGCATTAATTTTATCAGATTTGATGTAGAACAAAACAACAATAAATTGATTTTAATAGGGTTCTTCGTTTTATTGATAATTATTGGAGTAGAGCAGCAACTGAGAAAATTTTTTTTATTAGTGCTAACCTATAACATATTTTTGCGGATTGGACCGCAATATACAGCCTGTTAGTGTGTTGTCTGTCGAGATCTGAGGTTGATTTCTCATCGATTCAACGCGCAAGCAAGCGTAAGCCCTCAATGTTTTCCACCAGTAATGACGAAATATTTTAATTATTATTCTCTTTTATTCAGTGAGGGCAGATTAAATAACGAAAGTAGATAATGATTTGTGAGTTTGAACGTTTGTATATATATATATATATATATATATATATATATATATATATATATTGAATTGAAATAAAATGGGATATGGGATTTGATTATGTATATGTTAGCAAAAAACACTGCATAAGGCAACAAAGGCGATTCATCAAGTTGACTTGTTTTGCCCTTATGAGAACTCGTGCAATACTTGCCAGAATTTTAGTATGACAAGGGCACGAACCGCAGCACATTATTATTGAGGTTTTGCACTCATCAATCGTACCACCGAAGTGAAAGACTTCGAAGCAGATATGCTCAGACATGAGCTCCGATCGTAGCAAAATTCTGGCGGGTAGTTGTCGAGTTTCCGAGAATGACAAAGCAGGCTTTTGTTAATTTAAGTGTTATATATCCTATACTGAAAACATATACAATACAAATAACTTAACACGGAGAATTAATTAAGGGCTCAAATTTTGAGTTAATTATTCTGTTTTATGATAGATATACATGCCAACTGTCATTTAGATATACAAAAGACGGTATGGCGAACGTACTTTTTTATTTCTAAATCTCCCTAGATCTTTTCAGAATTAAACATCCATTAAAACTACACTCTACAATATGAAACACCTGAAACAGTCCCTGGATGCGCGATTGATGATAACAACTTTATAGATAAAGTTTGCTTTTAGAGACATACACGAATTCTATAGCTAATTTGCTCATGTTATGCGATTGATGTTTATCTAAAGTACCAATCTGGATATAAATAAAAATGAAAATTAGTCTTGAACTTATCCACTTCGTACTATCTAATAATAAATTAGCAAGATATTCTTTCCATTTTATTCTGAATATATATATATATATATATATATATATATATATATATATATAACGAAGAGACTTTTATAAATCAAAAAAGCACAAAATTTTTTCTTTTGGCAAAAGGCATTACATGCTTTTAACCTTTATTAATTAGGTAAATCTTCGCTAACATTGACACTCTCTAATTAGTAATAATTATCTTAGAACGCATAAATATGTGAATAAGCATATACTCGGTAGAAACATTAATTAACAGCGGTTACATTAAGCAGTCTGCATAGCAGGCAATGGTTTAAATTTGAAATAAAAAATCTTGTAAAGTAAACATCTTTTGTATCAGGAACATCGCGGTTGTGCGGTCACTGATCTACGGCTAATTGCTCTTGACCTTAATTTATCGCGCAAGCATATACACACACAGAATAACTCCAGCAAAGCGCTTTAGGTGTTATTACCTTTTAAGTGGGAGAAATTGTTTGTAGAATGAATATGCTTAAGTTGATTGTTTAATGAAACAGTTTTTGAACGCCGATCTTTGTGGATTTGCATAACGAATAAAGTGCAAAATTAAACCCTTTCCTACCTAATAATTTACATAATAATTAAATATCAGAAAATTTAAAAGGTATTTTGCAAAAAAATGGCGGTCATTTTGTTATCAATTGAAGTAATTTTCAATTAAATATTTTGAAATAGATTTTACATGTTTAAGCCGAATAAACTGAAATTTGTAGTACATTTCTAAGTATAAAGTGGATTTTCCGATTGGTCATACTTGCGAAAAAAGCTTAACCGAAAAAAAAATTTGCCTTTGAAGTTACCCAATTTTTATGTTATTTGTGTTTTACTATTAAAAGAAATTTCAAAATGTACACTAAAGTTAGATGTAGATTCAAATTTGCTGACATATTTGAATCATACTGGGAAAAGTGCTTCCAAAGTACTCTGGGTAAGTAAAAATGTTAACTTGGATCCACGAAATTAATT